>JASSUY010042528.1:0-52746 GCA_032466535.1 Forpus xanthops
CTGCCCAGGGAAGTTGTGAATGCTCCATCGCTGGCAGTGTTCAAGGCCGGGTTGGACATAGCCTTGGGTGGCATGGTGTAGTGTGAGGTGTCCCTCCTGGCAGGCGGGTTGGAACTATATGATCTTAAGGGTTCTTTCCAACCCTAACTATTCTATGATTCTATGATTGTCCAGGAAGCTAGGGATCAGGTCAAGAAAGCTAAGGCCCAGTTAGAATTAAATCTGGCAAGGGATGTCTAAGATAACAGGAAGGGCTTCTATAGATATGTAGCAAACAAAAGACAAACTCTCTTGAGGCCTCTCCAGAAGTGATCAGGAAAACTGGCTACCGTGGATTTAGAGAAGGCTGCAGTTCTCAATGACTTCTTTGCCTCAGTCTTCACTGGCAAATGCTTTGACCACATCACCCAAGTCTTGGAAGGCAGATGCAGGGACAGTGAGAATGAAGACAATAGGCTCACTATAGGAGAGGATCAGGTTCAAGATCATCTTGAGAGTCTGAAAGTGCACAAGTCAATGGGACCTGATGAAATCCATCTGCGTGACTGAAGGAGCTGGCAAATGAAGTTGCTAAGCCATTGTCCATCATATTTGAAAAATCATGGCAGTCAGGAGAAGTTCCTGAAGGCTGGAAAAAGGGGAATATAACCCCCACTTTCAAGAATGGGAAAATGGATGAGACAGTGAACTGCAGACCAGTCAGCCTCACCTCTGTGCCTGGCAAAATCTTGGAGCAGATTCTACTGGAAGGCATGCTAAGGGTCATGAAGAAAAACAAGGTGCTTGGTGACAGCCAGTGTGGCTTCACTAAGGGGAAATCCTGTCTTATCAATTTGGTGGCCTTCTATGATGGGGCTATGGAACTGATGAATAGGGTAATGCAGTTGACATCATCTGCCTGGAGTTGTGCAAAGCATTCAATGTTGTTTTGCATGCCATCCTTGTCTCTAAACTGGAGAGACATCAATTTGATGGATGGACCACTCGGTGGATAAAGAATTGGCTGGATGGCCACATGCAAAGAGTTGTGGTCAATGGCTCCATGTTTAAATGGGAACCAGTAACAAGTGGTGTCCCTCAAGGACTGATGTTGGGACATGGACAGTGGGATTGAGTGCACCCTCAGCGATTTTGCTGATGACACTGAGTTTTGTGGTTTTAGTTGATATGCTGAAGGGAAGGGATGCCATCCAGGGGGACGTTGACATGCTTATGTGGTGGACTGATGCCCACCTTATGAAGTTTAACCAAGCCAAGTACAAGGTCCTATACCTGGGTTGGGTCAATTCCAGGCACAGCTACAGGTTGGGCAGAGAACAGATTCAGAGCAAGCCTGCAGCAAAGGATTTGGGAGTGTTGGTTGATGAGAAACTGAACATGAGCTGGTAGTGTAATGCTCGCAGCCCAGAAAGCTAACTGTATGCTGGGCTGTGTCAAAAGAAGTGTGACCAGCAGGTCAGAAAAAGTGGTCCTGCCCCTCTACTTTGTTCTCCTAAGACTTTGGTAAGAGTATTTTGTGCAGATCTGGTGTCCTAAACATAAAAAAGACATGGGACTGTTGGAATAAGTCCAGAGGAGGGCTGTGAGGATGATAAGGGCGCTGGAGCACCTCCCATATGGAGGCAGGCTAATAAAGTTGGGGCTTTTCACCTTGCAAAAGGGAAGGCTGTGTGGAGACCTCATAGCAACCTTTCAGTATCTGAAGGGGGCCTACAAGGATGCCAGAGAGAGACTCTTCATCAGAGACTGTAGTGGTAAGACAAGGGGTAATGGTTTCAGACTTAAACCAGGGGAAGTTTAGATTGGATATGAGGAAGAAATTCTTTACTGTAAGGGTGGTGAGGCAGTGGAATGGGTTGCCCAAGGAAGCTGTGAATGCTCTGTCCCTGGCAGTGTTCAAGGCCAGGTTGGACAGAGCCTTGGGTGGCATGGTTTAGTGGGAGGTGTCCCTGCCCAGAGCATGGGGGTTGCAACTTGATGATCTTAATTAAGGTCCTTACCAACCCTAACTAGTCTATGATTCTTTGAAGCTGTCGCTTGTTCCATAAACTTCAAGTAAACTGCATGGCTGTCCTTTTCATCTCCTGAATGTGTATTTTTCTGGATGTCAGGAACTTGCTATTCATTTTTCCCTCATAACTCTTGCTATCTGTGCAATAACATTCAAAATTGGCTGATGTTCAGACGGATTAAATACCAAAATTCTGAGGGGAACTAGAAAAGGCTTCTGACCCAGAAGTATGAGTGGCGCACTGAGATGAATGCCATTAGCAGAAAATACCAAGAAAGATAGTTAATGTGAATCCTGCTAGGAAGAGAAAAACAGAAAATGAAATGAAATTACCCAAATGAAGAAATCTGCACTTACAAGCTACATAGTACAAATATCATTGGGGGGGGGGGGGTATGAATTGAATTTAGTTTAGGATAAATTTTACCATAAAATTGCAAACTCAGCACATGTATGTAGAGGAAAGGAGAGAAAGGAGTAACATTCATTTTAAAGAGTGAAAACTAAAAGTAGACAATGTCATGCAATGATGGAGTGATGCACCAGGGGTGCATTTTTTCTGGGTTCTTGCATTTCTTCATTCTGCTCTTGCTTTCTCTTCCAGAGCCCAGTCTATGACTCAATCTGTATCTGTTCACATCTACTGCACACAAATGTTTCTTGTTGTTTCTTGGACCACTGGGAGTGAGTGATGTTGTTGTTGGACCTACCAAACTGGGCAGAAACTGAGCATATGTACTTGTGCTGCCTATATGCTTTTGCTTTAAGGCATCTAAGTGAAAACCAGTTAAATTTAAGAGTCCTACTGGTTGAGTCTCTAAGCAGAGAACCTCAACACTGAAAATCTTTTTACTCAAAGAAAATCTGACAAGAATGGAAAAAAAAATGGCTAGAGAGGAGCAAAGCAGCAACAAATTAAGACAGTGAGTAAAGATTGTTGTGTTAAGCCCTAAATGTCCTTTACTGTGTTTATTTTGAAGGGGAGTGGGATTGCACTTGGGACATACCCTGATTGCTTTCTTCTTGGGTAAATCACCACTGCAATTCCTCATGCTGTTAGGAAAATACATGGAGCTAAATTTTCAGGAAAGAAAACTAAACCAAAACTTTTTTTTTTTTTTAATTATCATTTTGGGGAGCAGGGGATGAGGGGAATTGGTCTGGTTCCAGCATCCTAACTTCCACAGAAAAATGGAAGTTATGGTAAACTACAGCACATTCCTTCTGATTTTGTCTGCCTCAAAAAATCACAGGTGCCTGACTCATTTTATATACCTTTCTGTTGTTAAGACGGACAGGAAATTTGAGAACAATATAATTGTCAGTATGATAAATGAGAAGGCAAAATACTGTTGAGCAGTAGAGGACACCGGGTGTTGTTATGGCCTATTGTTGCTATGAATAGAACCACCCAGACACCAATTAACATCTCATTGCTATGATTACTTGCTACAGTGTCTCATTCACTAATCAAACTTTTACCTTTTTAGTCCATATTTTGATTTCAAAAAGTTATACCAAGAAGAGATTATGTTTATCTCAAATGCAAATAAATGTGAAGTTAAGAAGCTAATTAAGTTTATAACCACTGCGAATAACATTAAAAAGAAAATTAAATTGCTTGGTTTGGAGGAAAACCTTTTAGGAAACATTTGTTGAATAAACATAAAAGAAATTCTTCTAATGTACTTCTATGCAAATAGTGTTTTGTTTATATTTTTCCATATGCCAATCATATATAACACTTATGATTCTTCCTTCACAAACCACTCTTCTTCTTCGGAGTATTTACTATCAAGAACACAAAATGTAGTAAGTACGAGTGCTACAAGACAGCAGTCTGCTTATAGCTTCCCAATTTTTAGGAGCAAAATTTCTGTTTTGTAAAAATGTTAATGACATTACAAATATTTAGCAAATAATTGTTCCAGGCATGGGTATGGAAATGAAGGCTAAAGCATATAAGATATTTCTTCTTTCATTTTTCTTTTGTTCGTGTTCATAAAAGGTACCAGATTGAAAGCCCTGGTGTAAGGAAATTTCTGCTTATGCATCAGGCAGCAGTACTGCAGGATTTCTTGGGCTGGACTCCATCTTTCAGAGAACTGCGTTGCTCTCCCTGGTCTAATAGAGTGCTAAGGCATGTTCATCATCTATCTAAAGTAAATATGAAAAGAAGGGTAGTTAATTAGACTCCTAAGAGTTTTGCTGGGTCACGTTGCTCAGTTCCCTAACAGGCTGAGCCTATGCCCCAGCAGTGCTTCAGTGAAAAGGCTACCCAAATTGCCTTCCACTGGGAGGAGTCCTAGCTGGCGCAGGATTTGCAGCAGCTTGCTGCCCGGGAGAGTTTGGCTGGCCTAGAGCTCCTCTCTCATCCCCAAATTGATTGATTAGCTGCACTATGAAGATTTCTGGGTGCAAATAATTCATGTGCTTGGTTTAAGGAAAAAACAGCTTTTGAAGGAGAAATGGAAATTTATAAGTCCAGAAGACAAAAGTGGTGATATGATTTCTGCTCAAAGACTAGTCCCATGAAGAGTACTGTCTTGGCTTCTGCTGCTTGTGCTTTTTCTGTTCCCTTTGTGGAGCAAAGGCAGTCAGTGCAGCATGCACCCCTCCTTTGCAGCTAGTTTGGCTCTGCCAGGCCATACAAGAGCGAAGCCAAGCCTCTGTGTCCTCTTTGTGCAAGTAAATCTGGAGAGGAGATTGGGGCATAGTTTTGCTCTTGGTTCCTATGTACTGTGTTTAAGTACTGATGTCATCCACAGGGACTCATGGCAATAACTCTTTTGACTTGCCCTGTAGAGTTGGATGTCCTGGATGAGCTGAGCAGTGGTTCTACATACACTCTGCTAGTAACAGCTTCATTCCTGTGAACTGGACGTAATGAATACAAGGAGGAAATTGTTGTGGTGGATACGATGTCATTTCTGAGCCTTTGAAATTGTTATTCTGCTAATCTTTAATGCCTGCTTTTAGTTCAGTGGTGTGCAGAGAGCACTACTTTCATTGCAAGGATTTCAATTATGACTAGATTATTTTGAATATTGAAATGTGCCCCTCATGATCCATCACAATTTTTTAAAAAGCTTTGGACATGGAAGAGCAGAGTTGAACTTAGAGCTTAGATTTAGATATATTTTTTTTATAAAGCAGCTGACAGGTTTGCTGGTTTAGTGTTTGTAATACTTATTGACATCCCATGATACCTTTCCATAGCTGAGCAGAGTTTAGATTGACTCTGGAGTATTAGTACTTGATGAAGGTAATCTGTTTTCTTGGCTGAAGCTCACAAACAAAGCAGTTAAATCCCCATTACAAATGGCTAAACAGGGACCCATTAAACTTCTTGTAGGCCTGTCTCATTTCTATAGCCCCTGAAACATTTATAAAGGGCACTGTTAAAAATTTACAGAACCTTGAGACAGTGTCTTAAGCAGAGCTACTCTGTGTACACTACCTGAAATATGCCCTCTTTCTTCAAAGAGTAAAATAAAAGCAGTTTAGCAAAACTTTTTCCATATGTTTTGACCTGCAGTAATTGTTTTGGCTTTTCGTGGTTTAGTTTCAGAGTTTCATAGGACAACCAGTGTTGCAGGTAGAAAAATCTAATTCATGCTTAAGCTACCACAGGAAGGCAACTGGGATGGTTATTAATAATCAAACTGTCTTTGTTAATGTCTGTTTCAATTATTAGTTCTCCAATCACCCTTTTTATATGGGAAGTCACTCTGGAAATTGTTGGCACCAAATTTGAGATGAATATGGTAACAGTGGATGTATCATGTTAATGAGAATTCTCCTATTAAGAAATATAAGACACATTATTTTAATGATTCTACTGGCATCAAACCATGGAAGCCACAAAGTTATTTTTTTTAATGAATCAATCCCCACATGCCTGAAGTAATTGTATGAAAACTGTAGGGCTTTTATTTTTTTTTTATTCCAGTAAAAGACAGCCCCAAACTGAAATTACACTTTTCACTGTTTTAGCTGATGTTTTGCAATAATACCAGATATTTTGTAAACCTCAGAAGAAAGAAAATGTTTAGTACAGCACTGAAGTGGGGAGGTTGAATCAGGCCTCCCAATGCATGTCAGTAAAGATGTGATAATTAGAGAGAGAGAAAAAGCAAAGCCTTCATTAGGCCACAGATTGAGTTGCATGGGCAAACTGTCAAATTGAGCTCACCAGGGACGACAGTATCCTGTGAGACAGCCTGTACCTTAGTGTGTGGGGATGGTGACATTTGTTTGTAAAATAGGGACATGGTACTGTGAAGGGGGCAGGGATGGCCAAGATTAGAAAAGCACTATTGTCTGGTTTGGTTCCTTATGTTCTTATTCTAGTCATCCTCTCTAAAAGCTTAATCTTCTGTTCAAGTATTTTCAAAATAAATAAATGAGCGGTTTTGTCTTTCTAAACATGGGAGGTGATATGGGAGTGTGGGGAATAATGAAACCACACTGTGTATATATTTTCTAGTTCCTGTGAATTTTGATAATTTCCAGATGGTCACTTGTAAGTATAATCATCAAACAAGAAGAATGGCTTTATAGACTCCAATATGTGTTCTAGGAAATCATTAAATATCTAGAAAACTTGAATTTTTAGGTCTTATTTTTTCCCCAACCAATCACTGATGCTGCAAGGAATAATAATAAAGACGTTAATATGATAGTGTGCTTTTTATTTTCATGGATCCTGAATATATATGTTAAACCATCTACACCATCTGCTTTACTAGGGTCAAAGCCCAGCTGTACAGTCTTGGGAGTAGGTGCTGAAGAGCTGATATTTTATATGGCCTAAGCAAGCCTTTCACAAAATTCAGGGATGCAACCAGCACTTAGCACACCATTTCTTGGGGGTTTCTAGCAGAAAATATGACCTCTTTGCCAGGTGTCTTAAGGTACAGAAAAGTTACTTCTCTGCTGGGTCAGAAAAGCAGAAAGTGGCTTGTCCCCTTTGCAGTAGATAAGAAGGTAGCTGTGGCTCAAATAGGCAATTAAATGCCTGGCATAATTTAGTTGAACATTCTTCCAGTTTCATGATTTCTACATGCCCAGCTCCAAAATATGTCCAAGCTTGAAAAATGCTACTCCATGATTATTTAGTTTCTCTTCCTTTTTGTGCTGCTCCTTGTCAGTTATTTGTTATCCAAGCAGAAGGCGCTAAGGAATAGTACAAATATTTATGGTGACTGTGTATGGTCCAAGTACTTGTTTTAGACCTGTGTTTTTTTCAAGTGGTAAAGTGGATCCTTAGGCACAGCACAAGAAGTGTAGAAAATCAGCATCAGCTGTTGCTAAGCAGCTTGTGTTATCTTGACTCTTTTGAACCTTTTTAGATAAATATGGCAGAAGGAAAAGATTGCAGAACTTAACATCAGAGTTTGGTCTTTACTTGTCCTGTCTTAGCTGGCTGTATTCCTAGAAGATCCCCTTCTTGTTTTGCACCTAGTTTTGCAGCCTTATCAATCTAAAATAATTTATTTTTCCTAGATGGGCGATCTAATTTAACTATAGAGTATTTCCAGCCCTATGCATCCTAGCCATACAGTCAGTCTGTAATAAAAATAGAAGCACATATTTAGAATATGACTGAGTTGAGCCCAAATTTGCAACGATAATCTGCCTTCACACAGGCTTCGTAGCTTTCCGTTGTATTTTTCTGAAACATTAGTTCTCAGTTCTAGAATTTTAAAGAAATACAGAACCTCCATAATCTGAGAAGACAGAAATCTCTATCCATTTCTATCTCCTTAAGTGAGCACTTCCAGATATCACCAAGTATTTCAGCAGTTACATCCAGCAGACCATGTTTGAAAGCAATGATGAAAACAGGACTGAAAATACAAACTTAATATTTAGAAATACTGCCAAGTGGGTGGGGCCCTAGCATATCACATTTGTACTATTCTGTCTCTTTAGCAGTTATGCCAGTATGGCATACCAGAATGTTTCAGTCATCAAATTATTGTTATTTGTTAATACCAAATAAAGAATTTTAAGCCCATGGTTTGCACCACTTCTGAAAATGCCAACTTATGCATATCTGATGAAGTGCTGTTTAGATATATGCAGGATCACAGAGGGGCTTTGAGCAACCTGGTCTAGTGGAAGGTATCCTAGCCCATGGCAGGGGGTTTGGAACTAGATTATCTTAAGATCCTTTCCAACCCAAACCATTCTATGATTCTAAGGCCTGCTATAAAGCTCCTTAATTACTGTGAGTTGGTTGTTTTCTACTGAGCAAAGGTATGTCTCTTTCTAGAGTCTGGTCCCAGCATGAGCTGCTGAAGTCAGAGGTGTGAAATTAGGCAGGAAAGAGAGGATGTTCTGTGGAGCCTACGCTGCTGTTTCTGGGTAGACTTTTAGTGACTGTTATCCCAATTTATCTGTGTTTAGGTTGGAAAGTAGTTTAGTTTATTAGTTTAGTCTTTTGTGCCAGTAGAAGTCATTATTGTATGATATTTTGCCTAAATTTATCTTCAGACACCAGACTGTTTTATTTGAACATTAACTATGCACGTGACATCAGGAAGAGGATGGCATCTTTGTTCTACTCGGATCAATCTTTATAGGGACAGAATTAATCAGTTTGGTAGGGAAGAACTCATTGAGAAATATCTTCCCTGCTAGAATTAAGGATGACCATGACAAACCTTTCCAGTTTCTGCTTCATGTGTAAGTTCTATTTCAGAATGTTTAATCAGTTTTTTTAAATACTGGAGCAAGTTTTCAAAAGTCAGGTGTTTGTAGGAATATGGTTCAGTTACACCAGTGCTTTTCAGAAAACCTTTGTAACTCTAGACTGGAATATAATAAATCTTGCAAAAGGTCACTACCCAGGTGGTCTTGTCATCCTGCAAAGGACTCAGCAGCTCAAATTCTTCTCTTCCTATTCAGGTTGGGGATTAGGTTGAGAGTTCTTAATATTTTTTCTATTGTACTGTCTGAGCTGTCAAAATGGCTGTGACCACTTTTTTCTAGGTTATTGAACTCCTTGTCTTAATTCAGATTAGGAATGGCTCTAGGCTGTTGCACCTTGCTTGACTTGTCACTAGAAGATGCTTAAAGGTAGCATTGTAGGATCACTTAGGTATTGTGTATTTAGGTTACCCTACACTTCCTGGCCACACCTGTATTCTACCAGAATACCTCTCAAGCTTCCCAGACTGTGAATCTGCACCTCTCTACCTCACGGCATTCTGTTTGCTGTCATAGGAGTTTTGTCTGGGTTGTGGGTTAATCTTGCTGTGAATTCAGAGAAGCCACCCTGAGCTGAGTGTGTCAGGCTGGCTGGCCCTTCTGACCTGGCCACTGGAGAGCATGGAGGGCTGGTGCCAGGTGGTATAGGCGTTCAGGAGTTGGCACTGAGGACCAGTACATCTGAGCAAGGACTAATGCATCCCCTTCCCTGGCTTTAAATGTCTTGCTGCTGTGCTCTTCAGCATGTTTCTCAAGATTTGGAGTTATTCTGAGTATCCCCCCTTGTAATTATCCCAGATAATAGGTAAATGGTTAATTTCTGTGGATGCAGTTAACATTATCTGCTATTCTGTTAAGTTCTTTATGTGTTTGAGAAGCTCTTTCTTTTAGAAAATCATGACTGCAGGTGCTGTGAAGAAGTAGTGGCTCTTTCAGGTCATAAGATATCTATTTATATGAGAAATGTGTGTCTTTGGCAGACTGCTAAATATTACTGCTTAAATCTATTATAAGGAAGAACAATTTTCTGTAACTTAATTTCCTAAGCCTAATGAACCCAGTAAATTTCCTCTGATGTCTTCCCAAGTTAATATGTTAAATCTAATTTATTTGGCAAAAAATTGGACAAATCTCCTCTTAATTGAATTAACCAAGAAGGAAAAAATGTATTGTTATGGAAATCTGTGACTAATAATTCGCAGATGTGAAAGTCCTGGTTTTGGTTCCATTCATTTATTATCTTTTTTTTTTTTTTTTTTTTTTTGCTATAATTTAGCTAGAAAGAGTTAATTGAAAAATATATGTATTTGAAAAGTTTGATAAGTGGTACTGAATTTCTTTCTTGTTGTTTAATGTTGCAGAAGATTTTTCTGTCCTATGTGATTATATGCATACTGATTGAATATTATATTTGTCAATTGTCTTTACTGATATGTTACTGAAATTCTATGGACACTGCTAAGGAGTGGATGATGCATCTTCAGCAGGAATAATACATTCCTAGCAATTTTGCTAGAACTCAAAGTGGTACAAAAAAATTCTCAGTGTTCATGTCTTAATGTTTGGAAAACCGAAGCACTAAGTCTCAACAAAAGCCAAAGCAAAACTGGTACTGGGAGCAGGTCCTGGACGTAGTCCAGTAGCAAAACAAAAACATGAGTTTGCCTGTGTATGCTACTTCGATTTTATGCAAACAGGGTGTAGATAAGAGGGATATAATTGCATGTCTCCCTTGAACGTAATTCATATTCTTCATGCCAACAGCTATAGTCCTGCTTTCCTGCCACTTCCTTAATAAATGTGGAGAGGTCTGATGCAAATAATGG
Source organism: Forpus xanthops (assembly GCA_032466535.1). Taxonomy (NCBI): domain Eukaryota; kingdom Metazoa; phylum Chordata; class Aves; order Psittaciformes; family Psittacidae; genus Forpus; species Forpus xanthops. The sequence goes on from JASSUY010042528.1 coordinate 10,555, forward strand.
AGCCAAACCTCTGACAAATAAATTACAAGGGCCACTAATGAGTGCAAATCCATGTATGACCTTTAGAGTATTCATGCAGCTGTCTTCATCCTCTGATGTGGTTTGTGCTGAGAAGAACAATTTCAAAGTGACTAAGTATATCAAAATAATACAGTTGATTTCTTTCTTTTTATACATCTCTACCAGTTTCAGAATTGCTCAGGGCAGAATTTGGTTTTAAAACTGTAGGCCAAAGATCTTTAACATTCTTGCATTTTAAAGTGAGTGTTAGTGATACCTAAGATAATTTACAAATGGCCCAGAAGTTTTCAGCTATAAATTTTTATCCAGACATTTATATCTTTTCCAGCACAAAAGCAATTGTATGAAAAATAGTCAATAAGCTACAAAACTATGGTCAACGGTTTTAGTATTAAAATCGGTTTACAGTATGTTTGCTTGACATGCACATAAATTCAGAGGCAAGAAGTATAAACAGAATAGCTGATTTCTTGGATGCACTCCAATATAATTATAGCTATTCACCCTTGTGACTATTTTTTGTGTAGCTTCAAGGTATTTGCCTGCCCTAAGGTACAGTAGCAGTATTTTTATACATCTTAGTATCTGATTGAAATGCAAAACTCAGTAAACCTGGAAAGGGTGCTAACAAGCTTAAAGAAATATATGAGTAAAATTAACCTGCAGACTGAATATGCATTTTGACATTTGTTAGCAGCACCACCCAATTTCTGGTATGCGTACTTCTCATTCTCTTCAATTTTGAAACTGAGATATCCCTTATGGATTTGTCACCAAAATAGTATATTTCTAATAGGCAATTATATAAAAAAAAATCATCATCAATCACATTTATTGCAAACATCTCATAAAACAGTAAAACATTTATGTGGCTATGGAAGGCAACATTTATGTTGCCATGTAATATACTAAGATTTGCATATAAAGAACAGCAGGCAGCAAACAAGTATTTTTCCCTTTCTTATTCCATTTATACAAATGCCTTTGATGCAATGCATCTATTTAATTTACATCAAAATGTTATAGCTAGAACACCTGAGTGATATTAACTGTCATTAAGTCTCAGAAGCACACCATGTGAAGGTAACGGGTAATGCTGCTTCCTTCAGGTAGGGTCCATCAGGCATGTCGCACTTTGTCACAACCTATCTGTCACCCAGGAGGCAGGGTTTGCCACAAGCTGATGTGCACCTGTCACAGATACATAGATGTTATTATTTCTTTTTAAATTTACCTTCTTTCCCCATCTCCCCCTCCTCCCCCAGTATAATTTTTTTCACCAGTATCATTCATGTCAGGCTTTTGCTTTCATACTAATTCCAGGGATATTGGGGCTTTATATTGTTTCCATGTGAATAAGAATAAAATGCAGTTGCTTGGAAAGAAACAGCTTTTCTTGGGGGGTGGCATGGCAACTGACTATCTATACCAACATCTGCTAATCTTCTCTGTAATCATCTGTACCTTGTGCTCAGCAAACACTCAGAATTTTCTCAGAACTTTTTTTGATAGCTCAGACTGCATCTACTATGGAGCTGTATGATATAAAATGACAAATAAAATGTGAGGTTATTTGTGTGTCAAAGTTGGTAGCAACTGTCTTTATCTGAGTTTTTCCATGAGCTTAGAGGTAAAAAGAAGCAGGCAGCATTGCTGAGAGAAATGAATGACAGCACATTGTACAAATCTGTGGGATTTTTTGATGTTTGACTTTCAACTATCATTTAAAAAAAATTTACATTCTATTTACTTGTCAGAACTGGGTTTAATTCTTCTGTGCTGCAAGGAATTCACCACGTTAAGGTATTGATATAACAAATTGACGAATGTTTTAGAGATTGATTCTTGCTAACCAAAATGGGCTTTCAGATTGAGAGTCTTTTTTTTTTTCCAGAAAACACCTGCTGAGATAGAAGTCTACAGATACACAAAAGAAATACAGGGTTTGTTTAGTCTGCTTCTATCTAGCAATCTGCAGATGCTACCAAAATTGCATTTTTTTGAAATGAAGATTACCTAAGGATTTGGCAAAGGACCTTGGTTAGAATGGACTGAGTGGCCACTGTCAGGTGAGTATTAACAGAATGATTGGTTGTTACTTCTGTCAGTCTTTTTGCAAAATTATGACAGGCCACACAGCAGGGAGCAAATGATCATTAATACTTCATCCTCTGGGACACAATAAACTGCCATTCACTTGCATACAAATAAAATACATAAAGCTTATCAGACAAGGTGATAGAAAAAGGTGCTTTTTCAAAACGATTTTATACTATAGTGGGATGTGATCAGTTAAGACATGTTTTTGTATTGTGTGGTATATGACCTTGGCAATAGTGTCTTCGAATTTATTCTGGTTTAATAATACCTTTTATTGCTTTTTCTTGATGCTTATTTTATTTCGTTACAAGAACATAAGAATTTAAACACTATTCTCAACAATACAGTGGAAAGCTAACAACAGCTTTTGCAGGAAAACACTCCCCTCAAGCCAGTGCTGTTTATGCCATCTAACCTAACCTAACACCAAAATAACCCAGACTCCATGTGTGTGCCAATGTGCTAGCCCAGAGGAACAGACAGTCTGATGCAAATAGATGCCCATTGGAAAAAAAATTCCCAAGATAGAAACAGGTGTTCTAAACTTGAATAAGCTGTTCCCACAAGAAAAAGTGATATGTTGTATTATACTTCTGGTAAGGTCAGAAAGAGGCTAGAGTTCAAGCTATTTACTTAGCCGCTGCTTCTGGTAATGCTTTTCTGTTCTGGGAGGTCCACTGAGAAAAAGATAAGTACTGATTTACGAGGAAATTTTTTGTGTTCTGCCTATAGAGTAATTTGGTTTTGACACATCTATCAATGAATTTTTAGGTGGTTACTGAACTGTAATTTTTGTGTAGGCAAGGCACATGTTATTGCATAACCAGTCAATTTGGAGCCTGATAATCTCATTGCACTGGAAAATAATTTCTTTGACGCTCATTAGAAAAACGAGGTTTCTGACATACTGTTCATGCTTTAACCCCCTTTCCTCCTTCAATATTTCCCATGGAGATTTATGTGATGCTCTGTACATTGCTTTGTGCAAGCATTTGTTTCATTATAAAACCATAGAATGGTTTGGATTGGAAGGGACCTTACAGCTCATCCAGTTCCAAACCCACCCCCCCCCCCCCATGCCATGGACACCTTCCACTCGACCAGGCTGCTCAAAGACCTGGCCTTGAACTCTCCAATGAATGGGGCAGCTACAGCTTTCTTTGAGCAGCCTGTTCCAAGGTCTCAGCACCCTCATAGTGAAGAACTTCTTCCTAGTATAATTTAAAACTCCCTTCTGCCAGTTTAAATCCATTTCCCCTTCTCCTATCGCTACACGTGCTTGTAAAAGTCCCTCACAGATTTTCTGTAGGCTCCCTTTTGGTACTGGAAGGCCGCTGTAAGGTATCCCCAGAGCCTTCTCTTCTCCTGGCTGAACATCCCCAACTATCTTGTCTCTGTAGGAGAGGTGCTGTAGTCCTCTGATCATCTTTGTGATCTCTCCCAGATACACTCCAACAGGTCTACGTCCTTATTATGTTGAGGGTCCCAGAGCTGAACATGGTACTCCAGGTGAGATGTCATGGGATTGGTTGTTTGAAATATTTCAATTTTATTGAAACTACACTTTTAAGAAAGCAAAAGTTGTTTTATCAAATATTTTAACAGTTCTGTGGAACTACAGAAGCTTGGAATGAACGAATGGATATCCACAGAACTTGGAAGCCATACTTCATTGCTTATTTGGACATTTCCTTTGCCAAAATTGGTTGAATTTCACACTTGGGTTCTGTCAGAATTGTTCTTTCTTCTGGCCTTGATGTCAAAAAGAAGAGCTACTAATGAATGCTCTCACTTGACTAAGTTAGAGAAAGTAAGTACTGGACATTTCACATGAAGGCTTGGTAGGTCTGTCTGAGTACTCTTCGTGGTTTTCTGCTGCTTCTGTGTCCCAGTGTTACTGTTGGTATTGTAATGTCACCTACTTCAAAGACCGAATATGTCAAACCACCTATGAAAGACAATGTAACCAAGAATTAAGCATATAGTTCTGATGAGGAATCTGCCAACAGTGAGTAGGAAGAAAAAGTTAAATGTCAGTGAATGCACAGCACCAGTATTCACATGTGTGATTGGATAGGGAATAAAAGACTAACAGAAAATACCTCTTATATTATTCCTGCAACTTTTAGTTTCTGTTCTCTTATGCACTGAATTATACAACTACTGCATTGTGAGAATAGAGCTCCAAACTTAGTCAGCACTCTAGAAAAACAGGAGGAAACTGATGCAATGTGATTTTTCCCTTTCATGCACAACTGCATCAAGCCGTTGTGAATTATTGGTTTTCTGTCATTAGAGAAATTGAAAAACACCTGCTGATCTCCTGCTTAAACAGAAACTAAATAACACTTTTATTAAATAAGTTCTTTTTACAAAAGATTATATAAAGATGGACATTTTAATAGATTTTCCAGATAGACTTTTCTTGTTAAAGTCTATCTGAAAGGGAAGACTCCATAAGGTAAGCCTGAGACTGAAAGCAGACTGGATAATGACTGCCTTGAATTCTGTATGAAATACTGTGAAGTGTTGTGGTTTGCATTGCTCAGGGATTGTGAAGTTCAGTAATGAAATCAGGTTGAGATGGTTTTTGTTTTTTTTTTTTCATAGTAATTTCAGTTCACCTTCCTTAAGTCCTACCCCTTTTGCTTTGTGCATGCAGATGCATGAAAGTTAGGACTGATGAGATGGTGTTGGCATTGCAAAATCCCAAGAAAAATACTATTGTTAATGAGAATTGTGTGTATAACCCCCTGCTTGACAATGCAATGACAATTCACTCCTATGATTCTTTCAAAAATTGCAAAACAAAAATAAACCTGATTGCTCAGTAATAAATAACTGCTCAAGATGCCTTTTTTTCTTTTTTCTTTTTATTAACTGTCTAAATCCTCAGCTAGATTGAATAAGCCCCTTTCCACTGAGTTCAGTGCACCTAAACTTATTTATAGTGACTGGGGAAATTAGTCTGTTGAGACTCAAACTGCAAATTATGCAAAAGTTTTGGCAAATCTGTTTGGAACATGGATGGAAATGAATATGGGGGTTTCAAATGTTAGAACACAGCATTGGTTAAAAAAAAACTGAACAGCTTAAACCACTGTTTGAAAATACCTAAACTACCACTGCATATGTTCCAGTAATTTGCTCAGCCACGCAGTATGTTGTATTCATTGAATGAAGAAAACTTCTCGTGAGAATGTTTAAAATGTCACTAAGGTTCATTCTGGATCAGGGTGCAGGTGGCTGTACAAAGGCTTTGCTGAGGGGATGTGTTTATACAGTTGCTGCTGACGGATGGTATTGATTGGCTAGGCAACTCATAAAACAAGAGACCTCACTTTCATCTTTGTGGTTTCTGTTCCCTCAGTAGATACAAAAGTGGCTTTAATTATTCACATCATCCATTTTAATATTTATTTTACTTTTATCCACCCACTCTCTAATAACCAAGTAATATTCTCATCTTCTGATTATTGTACAAAACTTGCAAAGGGGGCAAGAGTGGGCAGAGTGAAGAAATTTTTAAGAATACTGGTAAGTTTAGCAGATCAAAATATGCTGAAGTCTCTACCCTTGATGTACCACTTGGATTTTCAAGCAAAAGGTATACCAGAAATAGTAAGTGGGAATATAAGTTTTAAAGTCAAAATGCTTAAAAGGCTCCTCTAATAGTACTGATAATAAAGAATCTTATCTAAGCTTCTGGTCACAGTATGACAGGGCTGGTGTAAGACATGCTCTGCACAGCATTCATTTCCTACATCAGTCCTTGAATCCCTTGAAATACCTCCTGCATAGGCACAGATACATGCTCTCTTCAAAACTACAGAATTACAGGCTGCACTCCTTTCCCACAGATAATATGTTTTTCTCCCATTACATGACAGATTTTTTCAGCTTTCATGTAACTTGTGAGTTGTGATAAGAAATCATTTAATGCTTCTGGGTTTTGGAGTTTATTCATCCTTGAAACCAGAGGATGTGATCCATACCATAATGGGAATTTTGATGCTTTTAATTATAGTTGTCTATTCTTTCATGTATTAATGGCTGCTATGGAGAAAGAGATGTAATACAAGCATGCTTAAATCAGAAGACAACACCCTTTACTTTCCTTTTAAAAATGCATGCATTTTTAGGGAAAAAAATAAGAAGAAAAAAGTATGTTCTTTAATGTTTGTGGAGCAGTTGAACAAGCTAGGAAAAAATATACTTGATTTAGGAAACAGAATACTTCATTGGCTGATTTACAGTTGTCACCTTTAGTTAACATGTGCTATAGGTTGTAGATGCATGTCATTGTCATGACCTATATGTTCTACTTATCATTTTCACAGACAAACTTATCAATGAGTAGTGGATAGAATGATGGCTACAGCTGCTTGCTAATTCTGTGACACAACAGTCTTGAGTCAGGCATTCTGATGAAAGAGCCTTTGAAATTATCTAAGGTTTTCATACTCTGTACATGTATGCTTCCCTAGGATTGCTGTGCAAAAAAAAAATTCCCCTTGGAGCTGAGCTACAACACAGTTGTATTTTCTAAATGCCTACATATATTAAGAATCTATAGAAATTATAAAAGCTGCAAAATCTTTGCTACTTGCTAGCTTTGTAAAAAGGTGAACATATGAGACAAAGAAACACAGACTACGATAGAGCAGAAGAGTTTCTAGGTGGCCTGGTTGGCATCCAAGGAAAAGCAGCAGATAGAGAAAGAACATCGATTCTGTCTGTGAAATGGCCTTAGAGAGCTCTAAAGATGTCTTCAGCAACATCAGCCTCATATATGTTACATAAAAATGCACAAGTGTATTCTGGTTCAGAAATAATATATTGTATATATGGCAGAGCAAGTAAAATAAGAAGGGAGTATAGATGAGTGAGTTCCTTAGTCAAATATTGGAAAGGATCGTTCCAACAAGGCTGGAGGGAAGAGTAACTTTTCTGTAGTTTTTTATTGGGTTTTTTTTAATGCTTTTTGAGATGTTCCCTTCTCCCTGAAGCTAATTTTAACTCTAAACCAGCTGTGATTATTTTCTTTTTAAATCAAGTTGAGATTTAAGGAGAAGGGGGGCTATGGAAACAAGAACCAAAAGCTGCAAGGTGAGATCCTTTCTGCATGCAGCCTGCTTGCAGAGCATGGTTCTAGAGAGAGTACTGGTGAACTGTAGAAAAAGCTGCCTCACCCTCCCCAATGACAAATATATATAAAAAAAACCCAAACCAAACCAAACCCCAAAAACAAAAAGGGGGGGGGGGGGGGGGGCAGGAAGTACAGCTTTTCAAAGTCTAATTTTATGCTTTCTTAATATTTAGCAGTATAATCTTTAATACAGCCCCAGGTTAGTGTATGTGTATATTCTTTTTATGCTGGTTTTGTTTTCTCTATTACTTCAGCCTTTCTCTCAGAAGTAATAATTTGTGTGTGGAAGAAAAAAGTTTAGCTGATTGCAGAGGATACATATTCCTCCTTCCCAGAAAATAAACTAGGAACCCCATGTAAATGAGGCATACGGTTTATAATGAATTGGGCTGATCGTGATGATGTGTTCAAGTATATCTCTCAAAGTTCATTAACTTAATGTAATATACAGTGGCAAGAATAATACCTATGATTACTCCAATTAAAATAATAGTTTTGTGCTTTTCTCTGATGCAAGTTAGTGCTGTGAGAACATGAAACACACCTCATAAATGCCACCCAGCTGCAAAAGTGACAAAGTCTGACAGCTTTTCCTAATGGCATTGAGAATAATAGGCATGGCTGCAACTGGCTTTTGTTATTTCTGGAGGCTCTGGCAGCTCACCAAGCATGGTAAGACCAAGGCAATAAGTCCATGATAGCATTGCTCAACAAGTGATTAGAATAGTCTATGGGAAACATGAAAACATAGTCTTAAATGGAAATAAAAATAAAGCAAATACCATTCCAAGTATATGGTATGCGTATAGCATTAGGAGAAGGCTGTAAGCAAGTGAGGAGAGCACACCCCTGCTCAAAAGAAGTATAGGATTAAAGCTTTGCTCTGTTTTCAGCTTACTGCTTATTAATAAAGAGGGGATGGTAACTGAAGAGATGAAGAGACTGTATTGTGAGACACCACAGAGCACTGCATGTGTGATGTTCCTTCTGAAGCCATAATAACCATTTGATTTCTGACCCTGAGGTGAATTTTGTATACTCATATGCATGAAGGAGGTGAAAGGATATGCACTGAGATATGCCCTTCTTTCCAAACTGTGTTTTTAGAAGTGACATAATTGAGGTATAAATAAAATAACAAAGAAGGCTTTTATAGATATATATTATTATTTCAAACTGCCAACAGTTGTCTTCACATTTGCTGGTATTTTAGAGTCCTGAATTTTAAATGGCACAGCTCTCCTTTCCCATCTCCTGTAAAACGCATTCAGTAGACAATATGTCTCAAGGGAAATTTCCAGAAATCATGTCTGTAATAAACAGTCCTGGGAACTTTACTTGAGTTTCCTGCTCGTCTCCTGTTTGTCCTGTGACATCTCTGACAATAAAGAATACATCCCTAAAATTGACACTTAGCAATAGATGAATTCATATCCTTTCCCCAAAATTAAAATGGGGACCTAGCTCGTGGGATGCCACGAGGCTGCCCCCTGCTGTTTTCCATTCAGATGGACGGGAAACCTATGGATAAATTACCACCCACAGTGCGTGATAGCGGACATTGTCAGCAGCTGTCGCAGTAGCTCTGTAATTATGCAAGTATTCTTGTAATATTATACAATTAGATGGCCCCATCTCCCTTTCTTTTTCTTGATAATGTTTTTCTAGGTGTCAAGAGCACTGAACTTTCTCCTTGCTCAATCACTTTTGTCTCTGTGCAATCCAACCAACACTTTTCTGATGCTCCTGAAACTGGCACTCTACCCATACCAGAGATTGACTTCTGCTGCTTTTTCAGTATTCTATTAGTTCTTTGTATTATGAGATAGCAAAACCCATGAGGATAACTGTCAGTAAGCAGTCACACCTTACCTTCACTAGAGGTATCAGGCAGCGGTGGCTGTTAGAAAGATGCAGCTGGCTTTATCTTCTTCAGCAAAGCTTCCTACAAGCATTTGGTCATTGGAGTGTGATGTGAGTGATAGACCAAAAAGTATCATCCTTTCTGCATTCAATGGATCTTTGTACTGAAAGGAATGGGAGAGAAAATGTATGTTATGAAGCAAAGCCAACTTTTTTAAAAATTAGAATACAGTTCTCAGCTGGGGAAACCATCTTAGTAGTTTGTTCCTTTACGTTGTTCAAAACCCCCATATTTCACAACAAAATGTTTCTGCCTTTCTCAGTGTGTTCTCCTTTTCCTCTTCTCAGGATGCCAGGCTATAACTAGCAGTGTGTTTATGAATACTAAAAGCTTGAATTTTCCCAAAGATTCTTAATAGAATTGGTTGATTTTTTTTTTTCTCACAGAACCCAAGCCTCAGTTGACATTTTACAATGTAGTCCTTCTGATTTTGTACATTTCTCCTGTAGCTTGTTTCTGCAAGTCCATTTGAACAAGAAACTGTGGTGATGTCTTGATGTTGTACGGGGTGTCAAATCTCAGGGGGTCGTGTTCATTCTGGGTTGATCAAAATATGCATTGCTAAAGCAACCTATAAAATCTGTCCATTTTAGTTTCTTCTATATTTCTTAACCTAAGGAAAGTAACTTATATAGGATAAAGATCTGTTCTTTGATTAATCTTTTCCTGTTAGCTGATTTGAAACTTTAGCCTTAGATTCAACACAAAGGTTGCTAATTAGTACTTTTTTTTAAAAAAATTTGGGCTAAGTCACAGTGAATTTTGTTTGAAAGGCTTCATTCTTCCTGCCTTAAAGATAATTCCTATAAACAAAAATTGTGAGTCAATTTTGAAATTGCCTTTAATTCTGCTGTTTACAAGATCCTCAAACCTTCTTTCTGCAGAAAGCACGCAAAGATTATTAAATTGCCCTTCAGAAGCAGCTGTGATGATTAGCACATTAACCCTCCTTCCCAGCACCCGGCTGTGTGAGCTGCACCAGTAAACTGGAGTGTACGCTCAGAAAGGGTTATGGAAACCACCATTTTACAGACCTGTGCTTATGTTGGCAGTTGCGCAGCCATGTGAGAGGTGAACAATGTTAGTGATGTTTTAAAGCACTGCAGTTGTAGAAACAAATGCATGCCATTGCTCAAAGGCTCACGAGTGGCAGCACCCAGGGCAAACCACCACCCAGCCATCCCCTGGGATTTTGCTGGCTGTGTGGTGGGTATTTACACAAATCATTGCAGGGAACCAGGAAACTGGCTGAGACTTGGTGACAAAGCCAAAGGAATTTCACTGGATATGGCGTATTACAGGTTCTCCTGTGTGTGTCTGGTGTGCCGTGCAAAGGCACAGGTGGACCAGAGCTGGACCAGAACCATCCTGCCCTCCCATTATTGCTGTGGCTGCATTTCAAGTTAAGTGTGAGAGGATACCCTCATGCTGTACGGAGCTTAGGACTCAGAAGTTATATTGCTTTTCTTATCACTTTCCAAAAGTTAGCTCCTTCCTTTCTTTGTGCATCTACTCAACAACAGATTTTTGTCACTTTACAGATTAATCTGAGATTTAAAAGTACGAAAATGGACCTAAGTCAAGTTGCAGATGATAAAAAAGTGTGCATATCCCACACCTTGGATGTCCTGAAAAAGACTTTTGAAACAGCAGAGTATGTAGAATATGTCGTTTTCTACATTTATTTCCTGAGTTGGTGTAAATACATAGTTTTTGAGAGCTTGATAAATATGACAATAGCAGAGTGCCATTCTAAAGTGATAAATAAGAACAAACCATGGTAACATAATGCCCCCTATGGTTTGTAAGGGAGTATGTACAATAACATTGAGGAATGTTTCCATACATACTTCCTTTTAGTGGAATTAGAATTACATGTTATGCTCATCTGCTACTAAGGAAAAATATCCAGCTGGATTTTCTAATAAAGAGGTCAGATGCTGCTAGTTTAGAGCTCTAAATCTCCTTCCTCTTTTTGGTGATTCAAAGCAACTGGAATCAAAATTGGTTTTGAGTAATTTAATTGTAGAACTAGTGACAGCTGAGTTAATACATTCACAAACCAGACAGTTTAATATAGGAAGTTATCACCTAAGGAAAGGCAAGCAGCCTGCCTCAGAGGGACGAGGGAGCTGTGTAGTTGAATAAATGGCCACTTGATGACAACATTTTACCACACATAAGTAAACCCAGCAGAATTTGACATTAGAAACTATAAACCTGAAAACACGCACACTTCCTCAGGACACAGTTAAAAAAGCTCCAGACATTCATAAAACATTGTATTCCAATAACCTATGCAAATAAAACTTTAATTTGCCATATCTTGCGTATATGACAATTGTATGTCCGTTTAGGAATTCCCTTGTTTATAGAATTTGATTAAGCAAGTTCATGCTTCCTTCAGTAAACTAACCCTTTCAAGAAGAAATGGACATAACATGTTAATAGATTTGCAGAGTGGTAAGTTACCTCAGCAGTAAGTTATACAGAAGATAATGCATTAATGATATAATATTTTTCTGGGAAATTATATTTCTTCCTATTCCAAGTGTTTTATCCTGCTCCCCCAAATTCAGTTTAAAGGCATGTCTTGCCCCTTGTACTCTCAGTTCCTTTATGCTCTCATGGTGCCAATGAGGGCAGAAGTGCAACTGTACACAGAAGAGGGAGCAAACCTGCTGCTTACTGAGTGCTGTGGTCTGAAAGCACTGACAAGCTGGGCTGCGCTGCTCTGAACCTGCTTAGGGTTTGGTTGCTTGGTACAGTGAAGTGATCCAAGACCTAAAATGGATGAAATTAATTATGGCCATCTTTGAGCTGTGGATGGCTTGGTTCTCTTTCAGTTCCTATGGAGCCTACAAATTCACTTTTAAGCCTTCCTGGTGAAAGAAAGCTGCTGATTCTTATTTGGGGGTGAACTGGAAGCAAACAAGGCAGACCCACATGTACCTAAGACTGCACATATAAAGTAAGAAAAAATTATATATTGGCTGTTACAGATCACTACGGAGCCAAAAAAGCAAATGTATATAAGTTGGCTAGTCAAGCAAATTGGTTTTGTATAATGTGACGGAGGAGATGAGATGTCTCTCAGACCCAGCATTTTAGGATTGTGTCTTGTATTATTTTGCCTTTCAAGACTTCATAATCTTGATTATGCACTTCTTCTATTTCAGTAGCTACTGAAAAGGTTCTGGTTTTCCTATATTTATGTCTTTGCAACCTGGGGACTGGGTAGGAGGGGAAAATATAGGGACAAAGTGGGAGCGACTCACTGGGAATAACTTACATGTTGTCAGAATGTGAAAATTATTTTGGTCTTCAGCTTTTAAGCTGGAATCCTGCTAGTAAACTGTAGGCAGATTGATTTAGCAGTAAGCATACTAGAACTCTGAAAAAAATCCAACTTTTCATTCCACTGACAGTTTATGATAGCAATCCTCTCACTAACTCTCAGAGCAAGCGTGTGTCTGTAGTGGGGAGTGCCTTTACTCCCTTGCGCCTTCTGCAACAGTCATTTATTTGTTAGGACGGGACTGAAGACACAATTCACTGCTAAATTTGCCACAGCTAAGGTTAAACAAATAGTTATTTGTCATTGCAGCTACTGGTCCATGGGCATGTATACAGTTAATATTTAAAATCCATGAAAAGACATATTCACCAGGTTTGTGAAAAATGAGGCAGTTTTCCTTCCCATAATGGCAGGGATCTCAAATGACTTGTGTTGTCAATGGCAGCACAAGAGGTTATATAGTTTTCCATAATCTATAAAGCTTCTTCAGAATCATGTCATTAGCTTTCCTGTGGTAGTGCACAGCAGAGCTAATAATGCAATTATGGTTCATGTAGTTAAACTATGCTATTGATATTTTTTTTTTCCCAGGAGGCCTTCATTTCTAGCAATTCTAATCATCTTCATTGTACAGCTGTATGGATTCTATGTTTCACTATGAGGGAAATAAAATTGCGAATAAATACCAACTTTTCCTAATGTCTCTGTAAATGCCAGATTTAGTAACCATTAACCAAATGTTGGAGTCTATAAAATGTATAATTCTTTGCATAAAAAAAATACAGAAGAGGCCACATTCACTTCCTAGTCACCAGAGTAAACTATTATGCCGGAGTAAATAAGAGCAGAATTTCATGCAATATTTGATTATTTTCATTTCTTGCTGCTATAATTCATTAAATCTTCTGCATTTGGTAGACTAACTCTTCCTCTGTCTGTCTACTGTATTTAAACTGTAAGTATTAGAGTAAATTAGTATAATTACCAGTTGAAAATGGTGTGTGTGTTTAGCAGGGAGGAATCTTTAACTTTCTATTCTTTTGAACAAATCTGGAACCTGGATTACTGTACTTTTACCTGATATGCAGTAAGTTTGAGAACTGGCAAGTACAGAATAATTAAGATGCTATTTGCTCAATTATTAAGCATTAACTTAGAATCCCATTAAGAAAATATAATTTTTTAGAAAATTAATGGCTTCATCTCTGTCCACTATAGTAAAAACCTCAATCCTGAGAATTAGAATCCTTATTCAAAACCATAAAAAACATAAAGCAAGAAATAAAGATGTTTACTTCCTCTGTGGTGTTAGTCTTCCATGATTAAGCTGTTTCAAGAAGATAAATTATTAGAACAGTAAATCTGAAAGAATTGCCCTGTTTTCTTGAGAAAAAATTTGTTTCTATTAACTATTGTGTTTCTTCTGAGTAAAATACCAAACGCATCACAAAGCCTTTAGAAAAGTCAAATTATGAGATGATAGCATGTTAATCATTTTACTGAGAAATATCCTCCTCCTTTAAAAAACCTGGGACACAAAGAGTTAAAAATAAACATAAAGAATGATTGCTATTAGGTGTCTGAGGGAAAAACACAGGTATCAGAATGACCTGCAAATTAGGCTTCCTTGATGGACAACATGGAGATGGAAAGGAGCTGAAAATAAAAAAGAGCAAGCATAGCTAAGGTCTTTGCATATTCTTCAAAAATTTTTATTGTGATAACGAATTCTCTATGCTCTTAGTATCTCTAGAGAGAATACCCATCATTTTCCTGCGTACAGGCGAGGTAACGTAGCGATAATCTTATCAGGTTGTCCCTTAGGTATCTCGCAGGATGCACAGCAGTCCAGGTCAAACCCAAGGGAGTGAAAATTAAGGAAGCTGAAATAGGGAGACAACAGGACCAACTTTAACTATCAAAACATCTTGTTATGGGCATAGAGTTGTTCCTACCCTTCCCCACTCTGAGTGCTGGAAGGGAAAGGGACTGTATAGTGACAGAGCTGGCAGAAAGATTAATGAAGTTTGCATGAATTTTCTATTTTAACTCATATATTTAAGTTGTTCAGCTCTTTTTCTATTTTCTGTATTACTTTAATGCTATTTTTTTTTCTGTGACATAAAAACTGGTTTGACTTTTGTTATTCAGAAAAGGGTTGAAAATATTCAATCTGGTAGCTTGAAATATGTAAGGAAAATGCTATCAAGCTACACTAGAAAAGTTATGCACACATAATTTCCTAGTGTCCTCTTTTGCTCTCATTTGTTTTACAGATGGTGCTAGGTCAAAAAAGCAGGTTGTATTTAAGGACAGGCATTTTTGAAATTGCAAGTATCAATACATTTTCATCTGTGTAGAAGTTTTCTCCTTGGCTTTCTTTTTTTGCTAACCTAAGCCTTTGATGCTTTGCTAATATTTTCTTCTCTTCTTTTTCTTCATAGAACAGGGAATCTACAAAGTGCTTTGCAAGAATCTAAACTACAACTTGCGGCTTTTGGGAATCAAAAACAAATGAAAAAACTTGTGATTTTTGACCGGTGTCCTGGTTTCAGCTGTAGCAGTTATTTCTTTCCTTTCTAGTAGCTGGTACAGTGGTGTTTTGGGTTTATTCTGAGAACAGTGCTGATTAACACATCGATGCTTTAGTTGTTGCTTAGTAGCACTTACCCTGATCAAGGACTTTTCTACTGCTCTACCAGTGAGGGGGGGCACAAGAAGCCGGGAGGGAGCAGAGACAGGACACTTGATCCAAACTAGACAAAAGGGTATTCCATACCACAGCATGTCGTGCCCAGTATATATACTGGGGGCAGTTACCCAGAAAGGGCAGATTGCTGCTTGGGTCGGACTGGGTATCGATCAGCAGGTAGTGACTGGTTGTATTGTGCATCACTTGTGTTTATTGTTTTTCTTTATCATTCCCATTTTAGTTTTATATTCTCCTCCCTTGTTATTTCCCTTACTATTAGTAGTAGTAGTATTCTGTACTTTTGTCATTAAGCTGTTCTGTAGGACTTACATTCTTTTGTTTCTCCTCCCCATCTCACCCAGGGGTGGGAAGGCAGGGGTATGTGAGTGGCTGCATGGTACTTAGCTACTGGCTGGGTGTAAACCATGACAACTAGTAAGTGAACTGTGATAGAAAGAGAGAAAAAAAAAAAAAAAACAAACCAAAAACTTGGGGGAAAAAAAAAAATATTTTCCCAGATCTTTTTTGAGCAATGAATTAGCATGTCTATAAAAATGTGTGATTTTACCAGTAATATTAGAGTCACTCAGTTTTAACAGTAGGAAATGATAGGGAAAAATAAAATTACTTGATTTTCTGCAAGAATTACATTTCGTTGTGGGCCACTGTCATAGGTTGAATGTCTGAAATGATTTAGCAATAATTGCAAAACCAAGACATTTTCAAATTAAAATAAAATAAATGACTAATAGTTGTGCTGTACTATTCAGTAAAATTCTAAACATTGCTTCCAAATGTATAAACTAAATTGGATTGAGATCCTTAATTCCTTTATTATTTTTTGGGGGGGATGAAAAGCTGCATTAGAATTAAGCTCATCTGAAACTTATTATTCTTTCACTATGCTAATTAATAGAGAAGGATCATGGATTTGTTAATTAAAATAAGATACCTCAGGGAAACTGAAATTAATTTTGATGTCCTAATAGAGTTACCATTATATCGTTAAATCTTGTGGATGTCTTATCCATTTCTCTTCTTTTTCTTCCCTCAAAAAGTGGTTTTTTTTTACTTTAGAATTAGAATATTGAATGGTGACTTTCTGCAGAGGTGGAGGAGATCAGCTGATAATCTTGGAATAGATGTAGCCCTCATGGGAGTGCCAAGACTGTTCACCTCGTGCTCTAAATGAGTACAAAACTGTTCACCTCTGGGTCATTGGTCTATGTTATTAGCAATTAACTTGTAAACAGTAGTGTACTACAGTAACTTAGTTATGTTGTCTTATATTTTCCAGAGATTGAACTAGCAAAACTCAACCATCAGGCATACATTATAATGACTGCTAATAGTCTTACTGCACCTTAATAAGATATCTTTCATGAGGGACTGTAGTGCTAGGACAAGGGGTAATGGGTTGAAACTTAAAAAGGGGAAGTTTAGATTGGATATAAGGAAGAAGTTCTTTATTGTAAGGGTGGTGAGGCACTGGAATGGGTTGCCCAAGGAAGTTGTGAATGCTCCATTGCTGATGGTGTCCAAGGCCAGGTTGGAGAGAGCCTTGAGTGACATGGTTTAGTGTGAGATGCTCCTGCCCATGGTAGGGGTTGGAACTAGATGATCTTGAGGTCCTTACCAGCCCTAACTATTCTATGATTCTATAGAAGGTATCATCCGACAGCAAATAATCTGGTCAGGTGGGTATGTCCATGTCAGTGATTTAATTCATACACAGTTTATAAAGGGTGAATCTCTTAGTCATCATCACTTTCTGTGCTTGAGTGTAGTTTTGAAATGATCCTGGAATGTGCAGACTGATTCCTATTGGGTGGGACCAAATTGGAAGATGTGCTCCAGGAGCACACCAAGAACCACCAGCAGCATTTAGCTGAAGAGCCATGCAAGAACCAAAGCAAAATCCAGAGCCACCGAGCATGGGTGAATCCTCAGTGCCTGTCTTTTCTGTCTACAAGACTGCTGCCGTTGCACTGTGCTGTTGGCAAACGCAGACATTACCTGGTACCTTGAGAAGAGATTAGACTATTAATGTGATGGTGGATGCAAATGTTGATTTTAAGTAATTTTTACAGAAGGCACCTAAATTATAGCTGGTGTTCTCTGATACCCTGGCTTCCCAGTATGCTTTTGAGCAATTCAAATGTTTCACAATTTAAAGAAAGGGTAAATGAGAGGTATGTATGAGAGAAATACTGGTTTTTCTTCTACAGCAAAGTACAATTGTTCTAATTTTACCTAATGAATTTTCAAGACCAACAAAGCCCTGCATCATCACCAAAAGTGTTAATTACATTTGTATACGCAACTTCTGTCATTCAATGTACTGAAAGAAAGAAAGCATTTTATTAATATATCAGCGTATATTGTTTGAGTACTTTATCTTGTTTTATCAATGGTTAAATGGGTAAAATTTAATTAGGCACAAGTACTATATCAAATTGTTAGAGGCTGCTGAGCAGTTGCAGCTTGATTAGACTTGTGAAAGCTTATGACTTCCAAGGAAGAATGCCTACTGTTTGCTTTCAGCCTGAAAAGTGTTCAGAGTGATTTGGTTACATGTAAAGAAGGGCAAGATGTAGTTCTTTTATTGTTGAGTCTGTGTTTAATAAGCAAAAAGAAGTTGAGATGCATTTTAATTTCAGCTGAACTTGGCAAATGGTGCCAAGCTAAAATAAAAAGAAAATCAGGTAAAATTCACTTCAGCTTCTTAAAATAGATTAAGCACATTACTGTTTACTAAAGCAAAGAGGAAAGACGTATAAAATGTCTTTGTGTCCAATACACAGTTAAAGCAGCAAACTTACGTACCTTCAGACTGCTGTTGCTGCACAGTTATAAAGTTATTCTCTCTGACACTTCAACCTAATGAATATTCAAGGATATTTACCTGGAGCTGAATAATTTTAGGATAGATTTTTAACAAATTCCCTCAATGTGCTCATTAGGGCAAATTCAAGTGAGAGATCAGTTTCAGAGTTCCTTCATGACCAAAGAGAAGGTTTGGTGTATGGTTTGGTGGAAAATGAATGTTCAGGTCTTGTGCACTGCTCCCTTCTGACCTTTTTTTTTGCTTAAATCTCATTGGTCTGCTTACATAAATCAACATTCTTATGGCCACACCTCCTTTTATCCTAAAACATGCTAAGTGTGAATTCAACTTGTAATATCTGAGTCTGGTTGTGAATTCACTATTTTATTTCATGCAGCTATCTTAGAACTGCTAGGAAAGCAAGAACATGCATGAGGCAGTGCTCACCATCAGTACGCACAGTCCTTCGGTGTGCTGTATTTTCATGAGAATGAGATTTTACGTGTGATTTAAAAAACCCAAAAAAACCCCAAAAACCGACCCCATCAAAAATCACCAAAACACATAACAAAAAAAAAAACCAAAAAAAAACCCCAAACAAAAACTAGGCCCCCAAAACCCTAACACATGAACCCCCAAACCAACATACATACAAAAATACCAAACCAACCAACCAAAAAAAAAACTACTCCCAACCTGCACCCAAAAAATCCCCAAGCCCCCAAACCCATGAAAACCTGACAAAATGAAACCCCAAAGATCTCTTTCCTCAAAACTCAATGAAACAGGCAAAACACCCCAAAGCCTTGTTCATTTACTGTACCCGAATTTGGTATGGAAGTTGGGTTATGAATTTCCAGCTGGCTGTTGCATTTTGCTGAAATCTGTATTCAGGCTCTCACCTGTGTCAGTACTTGCTGGATGTAGCATTAAAATTTCTGGTACATATTCAGTACCCGTGTACCATTTCTAAATAGAAATGCTATAAAGGTTTCTTTCTTGATCTTTTCCTATGCAGTCATTTTGAGGTTGCTGTTTTGATCCCATTTCTCCCAGTTCAATTAAATGTAAAATAAACAGCTGATTGCTGAACAGTTGTTATTTTGAAGGTTGTATTTTTCTATTAATTCACACGCAGTAGTCACCTGGTTGAATAGCTGTGGTAAACCTACCATTGACAGGCAAATGAGAGAAGCCTGTTCTGCAGTGCGTTGCATGACACGTGTGCTGTCAGCACAGGAACTGGCTGGCGAGCCAGCCGGTCAGCACTGCCAATGCCAGGCTGCTACCTGCAGTATTTCAACATAACTGCAGACATCTTCAGAGGGGAGGAGTTACTGTAGGCACAAGCTGAAGCAAGACGCCTCACAAACCCAAGTTCAAGGTGAGTTCCATACCTATGAATGTGTTACAGACATCAGCCACGTTTGTACAGAGGAAAGAAGTATATTTTAGTGTTCAGGCTCCTGATGATAGAATAAATGTAGACTGTGATCCCCTGGAGTCTTCTTCAACGG
This sequence comes from Forpus xanthops, assembly GCA_032466535.1. NCBI lineage: Eukaryota > Metazoa > Chordata > Aves > Psittaciformes > Psittacidae > Forpus > Forpus xanthops. The sequence goes on from JASSUY010042528.1 coordinate 30,083, forward strand.
GCAGAGGCAGCGAGCTCTGTGACTTGGCAGAATTTCCCTTTGGGTGTTGCTACTCTGCCTTCTGAGGTCCTTAAGATTTGAATAGAAATAGCTGTACACAATTCTTTAAAGGTGTGTCCTGATTTCTTCAGTAGTTTTTCCTGTGCATTTCTAAGTAGCACCAAAGCATGGCTACATTTGTGCCTGGGTAAGTATGATTAAGTCTTCTGCTCTAGAAGGCCTTAGTTGAGACTGCTTTTAATCACAGCTGGAACAGATTTTGACCAATATGTGAGTATTTATTAAAAAATAAATTAAAAAAGCCAGAAGATTAAAGAAATTATTAAGCTTAGTTTTACTTGTAAGGATATATGCCAATTCAAGGCTATTGCTTACAAATCCTGCAGAAATCTATTGATAGCATCTACTAAAATTATTGCTTCAGAATAAAACAAAAAGAACAAGGTAAGAGGAAGCATTGCAAAAGATAGGGAAATCTGGGAAAGAAATGAAAAAATATAAAATGCATTTGAAACTAAGTTTTCTATCTTTCTATTAACTATTTACTGTAATTTTGTAAATAATGTCAGAAAATAATTTTTTTTCAGGGCAGAACAGCTTCAGGGAAATGTTTATTTCATGAGCAGAGGGATAATGAAACCTGGCTGCTGCAGACAGGTGACCCTGTCTGTGCCAGCATGTATTTTGCCTAGAAGCCTGCTCCATGGCACCCGCAGCTCCCAGCACAGCCAGGCTGTTCCATCTCAGAGCCTGCAATGGCTGCCGGAATGGACTTGGGCTGGTCCCATGTTACAGTTACTGGTACAGCACAGGCTGCCTTGCCACCTCTGTGCTCCTCCAGATCAGCAAGTGAGCTACTTGGACTTCTCAAAAAGCCTTTAAGATGTTGGAAGTGTCTTCTTTTAGCATATTTTATTTTTAGTATGTATTGTCTGGTTTAGGCTCCTTTCTTAATGTTCTCCACTTGCTTTATGCATTGACTAAATTACTGGGATTTATTTTTTTCTTTGGTTTAATTATTGGGATCTTTTTTCTTTGGCTTTCTGGGAGGTGAAGTAAATATTCCTTTTTAAGGTAGATAAATACTGTCTTGCCTGAGTTTTTATCCACCATTTTCAAAATTAGGTTTACTATACTTATTGGTGCTTGCTCTCCAGGTTAGATCCTCTGCTCCAAAGAAGCACTTCTTTGACAGGGAGAAAGGAAGCAAAAGTTTTAGTTATTTTTAATCTTTATTTCCAGTGATGTTGAACTTCTTCCCCATCCAGAAAGAGTTGCTTAGTGCCCATTTTACACCAGCCAGGTTTTCATCTGTGGGGTGTCCTCTCTTTACTGGAGTTTCCAGGAGTGAGTGCAGAAGGACTTCCCAAGCAGGCAATGATAAACTCCTCAGAATTTCACATAGCTAAATTTTAACACATCCTGTAGGTAGACCTGAGGCCCTTGCATCTGCGAATATAGTCAATAAAAATCAGCTGCCGTATCTTTTTTTTTGTATTTTTTGGGGGAGGGTTTTCTGTATTCTTCCTTCAGAGAATCATCATCAGCATCTTCCTGAACAGCAAACTCTAGAGTTAAATCTTCTCAGATATGCTCCTAGAGACCATTTCAAACCAGTAGAACTTGTACTAGCCAATAGAACAGAAAATGATCCACAACATCTCGGTCTGCTTTGCTGGGCTCGGTGCATGGGCTCTGTGCATAGGCTCTGCCATTTTTTCAGCCATGCTTCTTATCTGTCTGCAGATCGCATGTGTGTTAGGATCTCCATGGTGACTTGGGCACTTGAGGCAGAAATATGAGCTGGTAAGTCAAGGTTATCCTCCCTCCACCTCTTCCTTTCTTCCCAGGGCAGTATGAGTGATTACATGTGTTACATTTTGTATGGATGGTGCTTGTGTGGAGCAAAGCACAGTGAGTATGTTTTAATTCTCCAAATCCAGTTTAAACACCTCACACAGATGCATGGGGTGTGTGTGTGTAGAGGGTGGGTTACAGAATAATTTCCTGGGTCTGGATGCAGCCATGACATCCCTTGTAGGGAAGGCTTATACTGTATAGATGGAATGCAGTTGATATATTCAAGGTAGATTTTCCTGCTTTGTGCATTGGAAGACTTGACTGGGGGCCAGCAGTAGGGAAATACAGGTAATTATCTCCTCTGTCTTTACTGGATACCCTGAAGAGATGGAAACATAAATAGTAAATTATAAAGACAGAATTTGTGTAGTCTCGGAATATATGCATACATTATAAAGCAGAATTTTAGGTCAAATGTGTTCAGTTAGCCAGTAGGTATATTGAAGTTGTGCCTTTTCGTATTCACAAAACAGTTTTTCTATTGGCGCAAACAACTTGAAATGAATAGTGTTTTTCTTGTTTGTTAGCATCATCTCCCCCTGTTGTCCGTCGACATAAAATGCAGTGTTCTGGAACATGAGAAAGGCAATACGTTTCCTCCAGTTCTTTGTAAGCTGATATGAAGTAGACAGACACCTTCTGAAGTTTTGTGCATGCTGTGCTCTTTTTTTCTTTGCTGCAACAAGAAAAGCCTTTTCTTTTAACCTGGCTTCCTTTGAAGAAGTAACTCAGGAAGCTTCATGGCCTCTCAAGGTAAGTGCATCTATAGTCTGTATTTTTAGATCATGTTTACAGAAAACTACAGTCTTGTACGTTTTCAGCAATCAGCAGCCTGATGAAATGAGAGTTTCAGGCTAAAACCACATCAGCCAGAGCGCAATTGTTTTGGCTTCCTTTAATTTTTTAGCATTCAAGAAGCTCCTAAGGAGAGTAAAATCTATATGAGAATTTATTTGAATAAAATGTTATAAAATGTTAATATCTGCTTTCAATCAAAAATATAGCATTTGTATTTTTGTGCTTAAAGTTGTTGGTTCAGAATGCTTGGGAAGGGCAGGTATTGAGCCGAAAGTACCACTATTTTTGCACGCTTCTTCCTTATTCCACTTCAAAAATACCAAATCAGCAAATGCTTTTCACTTTCAGAACTGGCCAGAGTCCTGATAACCATGTAGGGAAAAAAAACCAAGTATATGAAGAATAACTGAATTTAATCAGATTACTCCTATCTGGGTTCATCTTTGTCACACATTGTGTTTTAGCTGCAGCTGGGTGGGTACTCAGGGCTATTGGCAAACATTGCAGCATGCTGATCTAACCAGCCTTCTAAATTTATTTTCTCCATGCTTTCAAATACTTAAACTAAGCAAAAGGGCACAAATGTGTTTTTTTTTCTCAACATGAATACAACTCCACAGAGGTCAGTTGTGATTTACAGAGGCAGATGCTGGCCTAGGGACTTTCAGCAGTGTCCATTTAAGTTTGTCAAATGTTTACCCCTCTTTGCCCCCAAAATACTTATGACATTCTGCATTTACAATATTAAAAGGTAATCAGCAGCAAGCAGGTTTTATGGCATTGTTGTACTCTTGCAATATACTGAGGGTTTTATATATACTTGGTTTACCTTCAGCCATATAAGAGATATGGGTTTGTATATTTTTAATGCAAAGTAGTTAATGTAAGTATGAAAATAGTCATGTGGTGGAATATGGTTTTCAAAACGAAGGAACTTGATAATATACTTCTTTTAGGAGCAAGTAACTCTACAAATTATGTTTGTACAGAAAGCTCACTGTACCATAAGCTAACTTTTAAGTTTTCCCATACCATAAATGAAATGGGAAACATCCACAAAAATAGATAAAGTGTCAGAGTAGCTCAGATTGTCATGAATATTTAATGTATTTGCTGTTTGATTTTTGTATAGCTTAAAATTTGACAGGTGGAACTGCAATTTGTTGTCTTTCTTTTCCTCTTTATTATTCAAGAATAACACTAACACTTGGCCACTTCATGGCATTTCATGTAACAACAAGAGTTACGGCAGTAACAGAACCCTGTGAGGTAAAATGATGCAGAAGAGCCTATAAAATATTTATTACCCAGTTATGCATTTTTAAAAGCCAGCTACAAATTCAAAGAGGTTACTTCTTCTTCCTACGGTCTCAGACTTTGAAAGAAAGCAGTAGCTGCAAAGACAAATTAAGATCAAAATGATTAAATGATGAATCAGCCACAGTGAGTTCAAATAATGTTAAAGGATCTCATTTAAACCCACAACAGCAAAAGACAGCTTCAGACTTAGAGCCATTCTTTCTGGACCTCAAACCCCATCATGCCTATGTATTGTTACATATGAGACAAGAATGATCAGTTTGGGTACTTCTTTACTGCTGAAGCACAGGGCTCAGCTTATTATTAGAAAGATTTTCCATTTAATATGCAGAGAACTTCAGCTTGCTCTTGCTTATTTTGGCAGAGCCAGTTTTAGTGAAGGCTGTGAAAAGATGCTCGGAGTAATACCTATGGGTTTTATTGAGTTTGCTGAGAATCAAATGGCTAAGGTTGTCACTGTGCACTCAGAGGCTATGCCTGTGCATGTGAAGTGGTGGAGGCATTCAGGTGCCTGTAACGGTAAATACTCTCATTACTTTCACAGCACTAGCCAAGGTAACCATCACTGTCCTAAAGGGTGAGTTTGCAATAGCAAACCAGAAAACACAGCTTAATGATATTTGATCTTTTCATTAAGATAATAATGAATAATACACTGTGAGAGGCTGTTTAGACTTTGATACCGGAGTTGTAACATCTTGCTTAGGGAATCTGAGATCTCTGGAAAGATTATCTCTAATTAAGAGAAAATATGCATACCCTCAAGATGCTAGAAAGCGTCTTACTAGAAGCAAGCCTTCAGCAGCTTGGTATACATTAGCATGCCTGACAGCTCATGGGAAGCAGAGCTCAGGAACCTGTGCTGAGGAGCTTGTGGCCATCCTGTGTGTGAATCCAGACCAGCTCCAGCCTTGTCACACTGACTCAGTGCTTGCAGCCTGTCAGAGTGGATTAGCTACCTTCCAAGACTGTTATCTCCTGGTTGGTTTCATCTACAGCAATTTCACTTTGCACCCTCTAAGATTGCTTTATAAAGTGAATCAGAGTGCTCTAAGTGTGGGACCATCAGAAGATTTGTTTCAGGTCCTCACTCCTGATCTGAATAAAAATGCTGGTATAGTCACAGGCAAGAATGTGACATTGTTCCAGTTTTGGTATGAACAGCTAGCTGCTGTTTGATCCTGTTAATTTCTGATTTTTTTTTTCTTCTTTTCCTGCAGAATTTCAGGGACAAACCAACCCAGTTTTTAAGGATTACCTCCCTGGTTCTTCTGACCTTTCTGGACAGAATAAACCTGTTGAACCAACAAACCTCTGGAAGCAAACATCACACCCTCATAACTTGCCACCTGGTCTAGAGTACCTGAACCAGGTCCTGAATCTTTCTAAATGTTAAATTGTCTTGGGGGTTTTGTTTGTTTGTCTGTATGTTTTGCTTTGTTTTTCTTGGGGGAGGAACTGCTTTTTTGTTGTTTGATATTACTATGAAATAAGGACCCATAGGAGTGACAAGCTCTTCCTTCACTGTGGCCATTCATTTGCATAGAAATCCATTTGTTGTGCATGTATCTCTCTTTGCAACAAAACCATGGTTTTCTTCCCTCTAAGACTTTTTCTGGATCATATTATTATACTGCTCATTGTCCCACCAGTTTTCTTCTAGCTGCTTAAGAGCTCACCCTCAGGGAATGGCTATCAAACTCTGGCCTGCCTCAAAAAATTAAGACAGGCAGCATGCGAAGAAATTGTCACCTCCTTGCAACCCATCCTTTTAGGAACATGAAGGTCTCATGAGCAAACTGCTGCCCACGACACTGCTCTCTAGGTTAGATGTAAGGGCCTGGGGAGAAAAGTTCCCAAGGACGCAACTTGTGAGCTAAGTCTGGGCAGCTACAAACCTGCACTTGTATTGTGTTGGGTTGTGGGGCAGGAACATGCTAGCGCCTAAGAGAGGAAAATGCTTGGAAATGGAAGCAGACCAGTAGGTCACAGGCATGGGAGGGAAAAGGAATGCTAAAATCTCCTTTGTCCTGCGGCTAAATGTGAGCTGTCCATCTTGCTGTGTGAAGACTCTCAGCCCCTGGAGCTCTAACCTGTGGTGGTCTGCAGCTTTGTTCCAGAAGTTTCATCTCTTCCTGCATTTTTTTTACAGGGAGAGTCACTCCCTGCTACTGCCTTGATGCTGAGTCCTGTCTGCATTTCAGATGTGGCTGAATTCTGCTGCTCTTACATATCCTGAGTAACAGGTCATACACCCTGCCTGGTATGGTCAGGAACAGAATTGGGCCTCAGGATAGTCAGGCAGTGATTCTGATGCACACACTTCTGCTGTGTTTCTATTTTTGTGGTGGCAGTAAATATTTATTTCTCTTGAGGTCTGTATATTAGATATGCAATTCTGGTAGTTTTGTACAGAAATAGAAATTGAATACATCTTATATTTCAAGCTAAGTTACCCAGATAGCTAATGAAACTGGGAGTCACTACAGAAATAATCTTTCATGTGGAGCTATGATTTTTATTTCATGGTGCCTGTGCACAAAATTATATCAGTTGTCAGTTACATGAGCATTTGATCATAGATTGTGGGAACTAGATTTTTTAGTCTGAGGAGTGATTTGCTCAGCTGTTCAAGGTGTATCAAAAATGGCCAATAACTTGCTTCTGCCTTGGCAAACAGATACTGTCCTTTTGCTGTCATAGAGGTGACATTGTAAACCATTTCCTAAAAAAAATATTTGACCCAACCTCTTTATTATCTTCTAGATCACAGCCATAGTTTGAGGAATTGCCTGGTGTCTATCACAAAAATCAAAGGAACCTTTTCCTGTAGCAGAAATACACAGACCAGACCTTGGAGAAGAACTTTCCAAGTAGCTTAAACAGCATGTTGTACCACCATTCAGGCTTAAGCAATTTTGTAAATACTTTTTAGTTTAGAATTGGTTAGACTGATCAGATGTAAATTTAATTGCCACAAAACAGAATACTAAGACTTAGCTGTGTATAATGAATTTTAACATATCTGAACTCAGCAGAGCTCAGAGCCTTGTAAGTCAGAGGGCTTTACATGCTTTCACATGCAAGTGCAGAATTCACTTAATTCACAAGTATCCCAATAAAAGGTGCATCAGAATAGCTGTCTTGCCCAAATCTGGCAAGGCAAATCAAGCCTGATGTGTTACTGCCATGTTGTCTCAACATTTTTTATACATTGCTCACAATGAACCAATAAACAGACCAAAATCACTCGAAGCTTTTAACAGTTCAGTCTCCTTCATTTTCTTTTTCCTTGTGAAAGTCTATGTGGGGCAAAGAAATCCATATTAAAATCAAAACTAAAATACTGAAACAGGTCTACCATCTTTACTTGTTTATTCTTTTTATATCAGCAGAGCACTTCCCATGAGCTCCAGGAGTTCACATCTCTCATGAAACCTAAACAACAAACAGCAAAGATTCTTGGGAGAAAATTTTAAAGTCCAAATATTTTTTATTATTTCAATTACTGGCATGCACATTTCAGAGATTAATGAAAGGGATAAAGAGGTTTCTCTTGTACCAGCTTTTCTTTGCAGCCTGAACTAGCTGCAGGAGATGACTAGAACTGACAAATGGCTGCAACAGTTTGAATACGTACCGGGCAAGATTTATCAATTGTAAAATATACAGATGCTGGAGAGCAGTGACATGCTGGTCTCAGAAGGTTGCTGTGTGCTTTCTGTCTGCAGCTGTGAGTAACAGCAAAATCCTGTGCCCATTAGGAATTTAAGGAGAAAAAAGATTAGCAAAGGCTAAACTATCACATAAAGCAGGCATAAAAAGTCACATAAAACTCAAAGGTAGACTGAAATTAAGTCTTGCTGATTTTATAATGCTAATGACTGTTCTCTAAAGAGTAATGTCAGAGGGATTGTAAGCACAGCAAAGCAAGGGTATTGTGGCAGTTATTTTCCTGCATTTGTAACCAGCTCTCAGGGGAAGACAGTTACAGTAAGTTGAAGGTTTCTCTGGGGAGTGTTGCTTTGCCTGTTCTGGCACCCTGGTATGACTATTTGCCAGATTTAGGGTGCAGAACTCCTAGTGCCTGAAATCAGTATTAAAGATTGTGTGTGCCTTTGCTGGCATCACCTAATTGCTTTGCTAGGCTGCTCTAGCAAGGCCCTTTGGATGTGGCCGCAGCATGTTTTCAGCTTGAGTGCAAACTCATTCTTTCAATGCCATCATGCCCAGCACAAACCTTAGGTTTGAGGTAAGGGGCCAAGAGCAGGAGGGAGGAACAGGAGTCTGAAACGGGTCCTACTTTTCACATACATCTTTCCATTGCTGTTGTTCTTCCTCATTCTCTCAATGACGAATCATGGAACCATAGAATGCCAGGTTGGAAGGGACCTCCAGTATCACCTGGTCCAATGACTAGGTCAACCTCTCTTAGTTGATCTAGAGTAATTGCCCCAGCTCCTCATCAGCTGATTCTTAAAAGTGCCCGGTGTCAGGGAATCCACCACTTTCCAACAGTTAATTGTTCTCATAGTGAAAAATTTTCCTTTTGTGTCTAATCAGAATCTCCACAGCAGTAACCCGTGCCCCTTGTCTTTTCCATGTGACTCTTTTTCCATGGGACTCTCCATCTTCTCTGTAGCCACCCTTTAAATACTGGAACATGGCAATAAGATCTCCCCTGAGCCTCAAAGATCATTTTTCTTCAAATATGTGTGTGAATTATGTAACGACAACACCCAATGTCACACACTTCAGTCATTGTTTCAGAAATGTCTAAAGTGTGACTTGAAATAGACCTTGAGCACCCAAGTTAGGTGCCTCTGAAAGGAAAAGCAACCTAGTAAAATGGTGATAAGCAATAAGAATAGGTGACGGTGATCACCAGTAGCCCCAGACCTTTCCAGCACACACCATCTTGTTTATTTATTTATTTATTTTTTTTTAACAGCTGGACCGGATAATTATTCATCAGCAAGTGGAGCTCCTTGAAGGTATGGTGACTTCAGTGAGGTAGGGGCAAGACTTGGAAGCCTTTTGGAGGCATCTGTTTTCTATTCCTCAGAATTTCAAAGTACTTAACAAGTATTAAGTTCTGAACAGAAAGCATTTTAAAATGCACTTCTCCCTTCAAAATGTTTTTGTCCTGATTTTTGGATACTTCTCTGCAATGAAGTTTTGCTCGCTGAAGCAGGACAGCCTCATATTTTACTTTTCACAGATGATAAAGTAAGAAAAAGCTCAAACTAAAACTCAACTGAATTCTGTTTTGTGATAATGTAATTTAGTGTGCAGCAAATCAAAATCTTTGAACTAAATGTTCCTTCAAAATACAGACCTGTTATTATTATTTCCTTATAATTGCATTTTTCCTTTGTGTCATTGCTTCAAAACAATTATTACACTTTGTTCCATAGATTTTTAGAATATATTCTAATATATATGCTAATATTATATTGAGGCAATTTTCTACTTATTTTGCTTCATTAGCCATAGTTGGCACAGAGACCTCCAGCAAATATGAGATAAAAAACCACTTGGGACAAAGAGTTTACTTTGCAGTAGAAGAAAATGATTGCTTTGATCGTAATCTGTGTTCGCCTATAAGGTCTTTCACCATAAGGATTGTTGATAACATGGGCCAAGAAGTGATTACAGTGAACAGACCCTTGAGATGCAACAGCTGCTGGTTCCCCTGTTTCCTGCAAGAGGTGAGTGCATCCCAACTGCCCTTTGTCCTAGCTTCTTGTATGTGTGCAGCATTAATAAAGCCTTGTGCAACCCCTGCGAGGATTGGCAGGAAGCGATTTACACCCACATCTCAGTCTGGAGGACTGCACCAAGGCCTTAGCTTAGAACTGTTGATAAATGAGGAGCTTTTGTGAGTTACATTCTCAGCATGCCTCCCCTCTTTCATGGGTCTTTACTTTCCTGACATCCCAAGCTTTTGTGTCTGATGATACAAATATCTCTCCAGTAAAGTAACACCCGAAAAAACACTGCTTGCCCTGACACAAACTAATATCAGTGCTACAGATGGAAATCACCCACTATACTCCCTGAGTGTGAAGGATAGAAAATCCCTGGAAACCATTAGTATGTGTGGGTATTGCTGGGAAACAGCCCTCTGAATCAGCTGATGATTCACTCTGTGGCTTTTTCTCTTCAAGGCCATATACCTCTTGAAAATAAGCTACTTTTAGAGAAAACCACAGGTCCTATAGCTTACCAGGTCTTTTCTTGTTGTTTTGGACCCTCTTTTATACAGATATTTTTCTTTTATGAGAATGCTTTAAGAGTTAACTCATCTACCTACATTCTCAGTACTGCATCAAGATCCTTTTTAAAAGAGGTCCTTTGGTAGCACAGCTACTGTATAAAAAAAGTTTATAAGGATATTTGTTGATTATAATTACAAAAATTTTTCACAGTGTATAGTTTTTATCAAATCGTATACATAAGATATTAGCTTCTAGTGCACCTTTTGACTTCCATATTGTCCAATATGTTTAAACCCACCCTCAGATAGCCTTGTAATATCCAGTTGACAGTTTGGTAATGTCATATATTTTGTCACTATATAAACAATATACTTTTTAAATATACTATTATAAAGCTATTTTAGAAGATCTTTGTTTTCTCTTTTTTTTGCTAGTTAGAAGTTCAGTCCCCACCAGGTACAATAGCTGGATATGTTGTACAGAACTGGGACCCTTTTCTGCCAAAGTTTACTATACAGAATGAAAGTAAAGAAGATGTACTAAAAATAATTGGCCCATATGCAACTTGTGGCTGTTTTGAAGATGTTGACTTTGAGGTATGTTTCTTGTGAGAGTTAAGGATTTTAATGTTTTACTACTTTGAATAAATTTCTCACTCAAAAATCCTGTGATTTAAATATATGTTGCTATAATTATGAAACAGAATTACAACAAAGTGCACTGGAGCTCCTGACTTGTACACTCAGATTCCTACAGATGTTTTCTGGACAGGAGTGATAATCCTTCAAGGAAATAAACAAGTTGCTAGGTGAAGTTCTGATAATCTATAGTCCTTGAGCACTCAGCCATTGATTTTTATAAACTCAGGGTTTTATCCTACATGGATTCACTGTTACCTGAAACAGTCCCTTGAATCCTGTGGCATTGAATCTGCTGTCTTCATTACTCTTAGACTGAGAACCACAGGCAGGACTACTGTCCAATATGTCTAAATTCATTTGATAACATTTATCAGGAGAAAAACAATTCTGAGGAGCTATTGAGATATGTAATGGATGGGAGGAAGAATGGGAGATAATCAAAGAAACCCTGCACAGAGTTTTCTGATGTGAACAAAGTGCTTTTCCTTAATTAAGGAATCATAAAAGAGCTTCTTCATTGATCAACTTGTTAGCAAAATAAGTAGACTTCACTGGGTACTGACTGAAAATCTCAGTATACTGTGAGAAACATGCAGGTAGCTACATAACTGAAAACTTATCAGTTGTAAAGGAAAGTGGTTCACAGCATTGGTACTGCTATGATTTGGAGCATATCAGAAACACTATGTAGAAAACAAAATCATTGTGAAAGAACAGCAAAAGAATGGTATAAATTTTTACATCTCATTTCCTCCACTTTTCTGTCAACTGTAAAGATGCTGATGTTTCCAAACTTGAGACTCTCTTGTGTGCCACTCCTAAAGGAAAATCTGACACTAATAGAACATCTCAGTGATAAGAATAAAAGAACAACTTGACAACTGTAGCATACTGTGAGTGTCAAGGCACAGTCATTAATTCTGGGGAGATATTGGTGTGTAGTTGATTTATTTACAGTTAGGTGTATTCCTATATTTTGTCGGTGCAGGTAAAAACTCTCAATGAGATGTCAACGATTGGCAAAATTTCCAAGTACTGGTCTGGATTTGTAAACAATGTCTTTACCAACACTGCCAACTTTGGGATCCAGGTCCCTGTAGATCTTGATGTGAGAATCAAGGCAGTAATGATTGGTGCTTGTTTCCTCATTGTAAGTATGAAAAATAAGGAGGTAGACCCAGAAGGGCCTCTGCTATCAGTTGTGATCCTACAAAGCTCTAAGCGTGGAAAGCCAAACCTACTATCTAAAAGAATAACTGTAAATCATTTAAGTGAACTTAAGTGAAAAGCTTTTAGTTTTTATGTCTGCTTTTTTTTTTTTTCCTTAATTGTTGAGCATCTTTAGGCTCCTATTTTTTTTAATAAGCTGTTTAAATAGTATTCCACGTATAGTCCAGTATCTCACATGGCAGGATCAAATATCAATGTACATGTCAAACCTACTGAAGACCTCAAAACCCCTTATCTGTTGTGGTTTGGTAACTGTAATTTCAAACTGTGATTCTCACTTAAACACTTCTATCAGTATTGCATGTAAGACCTTCAGGTCATATGAAATTTCCTACAAAAATTTCATTGTGAAGATAATAAGAAGAAAAGAGTTACATGAAAAAGTAAATACCCATTGCTAGGGGTAAGCATGAAGTTAAGATGCATGTTGGGAACAAGATAGCCACAACAACTCAGAAATAGAAATGTAACTCTCATGACACGGAAGATTTTTGGATTGTGTCTTCTGAAACTTGTGTCATTTAGTGGCAGAGAAATAGAAAACTATTGACTCATCTAATTACTTCATGTAACAAAAACTTACAAGTAAGACTTTTGATAGCAATTTATTTTTGTACCGTACATATAATTCACAGTTTGTTTATCTATAGGACTTAATGTTCTTTGAAAACTCTTTGGATGGATTATAACAAGATGACAGACACAGTAAAATATGCAGAATGTGTTTCAGTAAGTAAAAATGAACATAAATTGAGCTTCTTGCTTTGAAGACTTATACATTAGATACTTTCTAATTCTTTTTCATTTTCTTCCAGAAATCGCTTGAGCTTTGGACATGATTTTGAACCTCACAAATCCTTGTTCCTTACAGGAAAAGATAGGGAGCTAATGATGATGTTTATTAAAATATGTCTCATGTAAATAATAATTTCCCTCTTACATTTTATGTGTGTTGTAGCTAAACACATTTTTCACACAGAGCACTTGCTTTGGAATAGTGCTATTCTTTTCTTTCTCTTTTGATGTTTCTGCATGGGAAATCATAAAAGATTAGATGAAGGCTTGCAGCATCACTGATGAAAGTCTATGTTTAGAGAAGCCTTTGATGTTTTGCAAGTGCTAGTACCAGTTGCTAACCACACCAAAGTGTGTTCTGGGGGTTTTGTTTCTCATAATTTTAGAAGCAATTTTCTGATTTGCTATTTAATTAATAGTAGCAAACTGAGTTGGAAAGTAACAAATAGAAAGACATTACCCGATGGGAAGTTTAAGATTTTATCTGCTGCAGTGAGTTGAGAGAAGGGAAGCTATGTTTTCTAGTAAATTAATTTTATGGCAAAGATTTTTTTAATGAGTTGCAGCCAGGAATTAGGCCTACAGCACTGGACTTGGGAACATAAGCACTATTCAGAAAATCTGATCTTCCACTATTTTTATCGAAGTCAGGCCATAAGGTTTGATAGATGGTCCTCTATGTGCTAGAGGTGCACAAATCACTTCACTTTGAAATATCCAGTGTTGATTCTTGCTTCCATTGATGTCAGCCTTCCCTTAAAAGGTTTTTTTCTTCTTTATAGTATCTGGTGGTTAGAAACTTTTCATTCAGACTTGCCTGAGGCCCCCCTAGAACAGAATTATTCTTTTCCTTTGGCAAGCTCAGGTATTTTCTGTGATAATATTGTACAGTAAGAGCTTTTTCTGTTTCAGATAGCAGCTTTATGTAGTTGTTTATTCCTGCAGTTACACCTCATTATACAGTTCCCAAACATTCCCACCAACAGGCTTTTATTAATACAAACTTTCTTTGTAGAAGCATCCATGCTATATATGCAAGACATGAACAGAATAATTTTTGTTGTAAAATATTTTCTGTATGAACTTGCTTATCCTCTCCTAAAAACTCCAATGAGTCTTTCAAGAAGCATGTCAGTAGCATACAATATTGGTGGTAAAAAAGAAATGCTGTTGTAGTCACTGGTCAAGTTTCTAAGGGAAGCATCTTATAAATCAGGGAATGCTGAATATTTTTTTTTTATCATGAAATAGTAATTCAATTCTTGAAAACAACCAACACAAAACCGGAAAGGAGAGGAGATAATGAATAATTCATAAAAATGAAAAAGAGCTAAATTTATCAGATGATTAATTCTCAACAAATATTTAGACTAATTTTAAATTAATGTTCATGGATATGAATTCAAACACAGTGAAGTCAGGAAGTTGCAACTAATGTTCCCTTAGTGAAATTAACTCAGGATTGCTTATAGATTTAAACAGTATGTTTTAGATTATATACCACACTTAGGTATTTATACAGATTTACATATGTCTTCAAAATAATTGTGGTTAACAAGCTCTGACAATCATCATTATCTTTTAACCATTTTATTACTGACTCTTGCTGTGATTCTTAGCAGCGCAATCAGGCTGCAATCTGCAGAAGTTATGAACTCACAGGGAACCACTGCCATCACCTTCCCCAGGGGGAAGCAACTTGTGAGATTTGTGGGCAGAGGCTCCCTCGTGTGGAAATTTCTAGTTTTGCAGAAGAATACAGAGGGCTAATGCCAATTTGCTCTTCTCACTAGTTTCACATTGGTGTAATTCTATAAAATTCAGTCCTTTCACTCCTGTCTTACTCTAATGCAGATTGAGAAAAAGAGACAGATTTTAATATTAATCTTTCTCTTTGAATCCCTTTTATATCTTAGGCAGAAGTGACTATTTTTTGTAGCTAACATTCTTTAGTCTCATGCAAAAACATGTTCTTGCACTGTTATCAAATTATATGTATCTGAATGCACAGCTAAATGTAGTGCCTGGTGAGATCATCAGGCTCCCTTGCTATCTGCCACTTCCTCTGCTATTTCCAGACTTCTTACAACCCTTAACAAGCTGAAGACCACTTTGAAGCAGATGTGTGCAACTGCCACTGAAGTCAATACAAAATAGGGTCTTATTTACCTGCAGGGCTGAAATTTGGCTGAGTGTCCACATATATACCTTGTAGGTAAGCAATGCATATAGATTTTATGTAGTCTAACCAGATGATAGCATTATTTCTTGCACTTAGCGACATCATGGATTGTTTTTGTGTTAGTACAACCCTTTTTTTTTTTTTTAAAGAAGTGTAATGCTTGCATACCTGTATGAATATATCTGAATGCCTCTGCTGACTGACAGGCAGCTTCTGGGACATACAGGAACAGGTTCAGTTCCTGGATAAAAAAAGGCACTGGGGTTGGGATAGCTCTTGATGATTAGAACTTCCTCATCAGCCTGTTTGACCTTGGTCCTACCCTTCAACATCCTGGTAGAAGTTCCGTGCCAATGCCAGCACTTTTTCAACTGGAAGCTCCTTCATCTAAACCACAGCTGCCATATGAGCGCAGGTATTTATCCTTGGCAAAGATGACAGTGTTCTCTGTGATATTACTAAATAAAAGCTAACAAGTACTAAGATTTTAAACACCTGTGGCTTTAACAAGTCACTCTTTCTTATTAATAACTTTCACATTATGGGAGCTGTATGTGCTCTTTACAAATCCCAACTTTCTTGATTTCCCCATGGGCTAGGAGTGGCTCTCCAAAGGAGAGTTCCATATTTCCCAAAGGGAAACATATTCTTTAAAGCAGATTCATGGCCTGAACATCTTCTAGAAAGAAACATGATTGTTCCAATGAAAGAGAAATTTTAATTAATCCAGCTGAGCTAATAGTTTTATAGTTGATCGCTAGCCAAATCTGTGTAGTATATAATTCCTGTGTTCAGTAGATGGCAGCAACAGTTCATTATTGCTATGGTTAGCTTTCCACATATCACTAGTTGTACCCAGGCTGCTGATTAAAAATCGACACACCTTTAACCTCTAATTGATTTCTGCCATTGTCTGTAGGATTTTATTTTCATTTATATTCAATCTTTGTTACATGATGCTAGGTTATCTTTACTGCTTGCATTTTACAGCTGAATTATTGGTGACTGGCATTTTATGAGCTCTGGCAGGTGCATGGGCAAAGTCCACTCTACCACGAAGTGAGCTTTTCTGGTCAAGCTCAAAACCTAAATATTGCAGCTGGAACATCTCTCCAGCTTCCACAGGTGGACAGAGGAACAGTCCCAGGATGTTCTCCACCTTCTGCAGAAACAGAAAGAACTGTGTCTAAAGAAGATTGTTGTGGTGGGGTCCCTAGGAACATGGAAGGTAAAATAAATCTGCCCCTTGTCATGTCATCATGGGCCATCACTATGCACTGTCCTGAAGTAGAGGCATGGAAATCCTCTGTAGTGTGCCACAAACATAGGTGACACAAGTACATGGGAAGGAGCTAGTTTGTCTGTGG
This sequence comes from Forpus xanthops, assembly GCA_032466535.1. NCBI lineage: Eukaryota > Metazoa > Chordata > Aves > Psittaciformes > Psittacidae > Forpus > Forpus xanthops. The sequence continues at coordinate 46,497 of JASSUY010042528.1, forward strand.
GGAGATCAGCTGCTTCTTCTAAGAGGGTGGCAACACAACTCTGGAAGTCTGAGGTTATTTGGGGTTTTTTTTGGTTGTTTTTTTTTTTTTCCTTTCTTTTTTATCTGATAATGTGGTGGATGCAAAAGTACTGCTTTGTACACTTTATGTATATGGAAAATAATTTGTTTCAATTGGGTTATTCATTTTTAATGAAACAAACCTAGAATGATCCAAAATACTCATTTTCTAATGGAGTTAAGTGGTACTTGTTCGGGAAAAAAATAAATATCAGTTCTTGCTCCTGACTCTTTTCTTAGTTTTATTGATTTCTTTTCAATTAGAAGGGTATGTTCTATGTTATACTAATTTAATTCAAAGATAACATAAGTTTTTTTAATATTCCTTTTTCTTCCCTATATACGGCTCCCTTATGGAGCAAAATAAGACTCCAGTTCCTTAGGGAAAATTAAATTATCCATATTCTATGAAATGAAAACTACCCCTCCTTCTCCCCTCTTCCCTCCACCCCTGCCTCAAAATCCTAAGATTTCTAAGAGGGATCAAATAGTGTCCTAAAAGCCAAATCAAAAAGTACTCTTTAGCATCTGCCATAAGACAGTAGTTTTTTTTCATGAATCGGCAGTGCTTTAGTATTTACTTCTCCATGTAAAATGAAGTTAACAAAACAATTTTTAAGAGACTAATGCGCTTTTTGGAGTGAGGCAGCCCCCATATTAAACCTTGTGTGCTAAGGTACATAGGACTTTTCAATCCAATGAACCTCAGGTCTCAGTGATTATTGAACAGGAGCACAGTGCAGTACATATTGGTAGGCTCTATTTCCAGTGTGGAGTCTTGGGGTTGGCTTCAAAGCTGTGTAGCACTGTTACTTGCACAGCTGGTTTGTCCATCTTGGTTTTGAAACAAATTTACCATATTGAATTGATTATATCTATCCCCTCCACTTAATATTCCTCATTCACAAGGAATAAATGAGGTAATCTTGTACAGACCCAAGTTTAGCCCTTTCGCAGACTGCAAGTTCAGTTCTGTGTATTTCTTATTATGTGGGCTCTGGCACAGAATGCATCATAAAATCTGGATATTAGAAAGCGGATAAGCATGGAGACTGCTCAAATGCTTAAAGCTAAGTGAGTACTTTGTCTGCTTTTGTTTCTAAAGAAGCCAGCACCTCACAGGTTTAATCCTTGCATAACTATGCAATAAAAAGTGCTGACAAGAACTCCTGAGCTCTCACATAAAATCTTAATTGGGAGTAAAATCCCCTCTTACTTGAGTGACGTCAATTCTGTTGCTTGCTTTTCCTCATAAAGTAAGGACACTTCCTGGTAAAGCCTGACAAAGCAGATTTAGTATGCAATGAAATAAAATTGTACTTTGCAAAAATACAGGATAGGACCAAGTGTGGAGAACCATGAGGCAGTACCAGGAGAGCCTTGCACACCCCAGGGCTGGGGCACCCTCACCTCCATTGCCTAAAGGGCAAGCAGCACTTTGGTTATGTGAAACTTAAAAATAAGGAAGCAGCACATAGAACATATTTTCTATCTAGTCACAGTAGGTTTAATAATGTTTTTATTCTGGCAGCTAGGTCACTATTGAAGGAAAAATCTTCCTGCAAGTCTTTTCAACAGGACTCACTAGCTTGATGTGTCTTTCCACTTAAGATATTAATTTGAGGAACTTCCTTTTGCTCTGTGCCAACCTCATCAGGTAAGTACTCTATTTACATTACTGATATTTCATATTTAAAAAAAACAAAAGCAACAACACAAAAACACCCGTAAACCACTATTGCAGGCATAGCTCCATTTAGAAATGCCTGTTTCTATCTAGAAATGACCATCACTTCTCCATCACCAGCACCCTGGTAAGCACATTCAGAGAAAGAAAATGCACAGTGCATGTGTCAAGGTCCAGTCTTGCTTTGTAAGATTTTTGTAGTCACTTATGGATTGCTTGCAGAAGCTTGCAGATTTTTTGGACAATGCTAATGACTTTTAGTTTTCAATCCACTTGTTTTTTCTAGACCCTTGAAGAATTATATTTTGCTATCAGGAATAATTTTCAGCAACTGTCATGATAATGCCCTTGTATACACTAATAAGGACTGAAATCACAAATTCAGCCTAGGATCAAAATAAGGATCATTATTAGAAATACCTTATATGCTTCACATTTTTCTACATGTCAAAATAAAGCTTTGAGGGCTTTTTTTTTTTGGTTGGGGTATTTTCTGGAGTTTTTTTTTTTTGAATTCTTTCTGGCTTTCATGAAGAAGCCAGTGTCAAAATACCATTTTATTTAAAAAAGTAAAATCCTATTTGCTTTCCCACAATGGCTATTATATAGGATAGCTTGTTGAGTGTATAGAGTAGGAATAAAACAGATTTTTTTAAAGTAGATTTATTTATTTTAGCCTGTGTCCTATCTCTAGTTACAAATAAAGGCTCAGAACACCTGGGAGGTAAGTAGGTGCCACAAGTGATGCTTTCTCTAGCCTTCAGCATTTTCCAGCAGCAAGGCAGCAGTGTTGCACCTGGAACTGCAAGTTTCCCTTGAAAATAAAACTAGGCTTAGACAAGCCCTTACAGTTTGTTGCTCAAGGGATTTTTTTAGATTTCAGTATTTAAATTATCTAGACATGCATTTTTTGACTCCTTAGAGTTTGGGAAAGTTTTTATCTGATATATATTTAGTTTCTGAAACATTTTTGGAAACAGAGCCTACCATATCAGAGCAGCATTGTTCCAATGCTCTGAAACAACAAATTTAGTGGGAACCAGGACAAGCATGCTATTACTTAAGCTAACAAGTAAGTGAATAAATCGGTTCTGTAACAGGGACAGTTTTATCTCTGCCTTTATTGCTGCAGACTACCAATGACCTGATATAAAATGGTGTCATCTAGTGCAAACTCACAGAAAAGTGAAACCCCAAAAAGAATTAGTAGCTTACGATGTATTTCATCTTTCTTGATACAGTGCTGCAGCTGTTGGACCAGCAAAGTCAATACAGTTCCGCAGACTGTTTCATTTCCTAATGGCGCCCAACAGAAAATTAAACAGTCTTTTTTCTTTTAAAGATCTGCAAGATGTGTCATTGTCAATGTCCTTCATCCTCCTGGATGCTCATCATTGTGATACCACACCAGTACTCACGTTGTTACAAGCTCACATAACTTGGAGTGGTACTATGCTGGTCATAGAGGAAAGCTTGAATGGGTGTATTTGCTTCTCACTTCACTGAATAAATTGCAAGCATGAGGAAATAATGTGGACTATCAGCTAAGGACAAGAGACATACCAGATGTGTCTTTAGGAAATGTTTTTAGCAGTAAGAGAAGAGAAACACTGACTGATATGCTGACATCAAATGTGCCAGTAAGTGCGACATCGAAACAAAAGCATGCAATCCATAAAGACTTCTGTAAGCTGACATTGTTTGCTTTTAGCTGCGGCAGCTGCAACCAGTGGGACTAGGCAATTTGTCCAGATTTTTGTTTTTTTTTTTGTTTTTCTTTTCAACAGAAAAGCTTACCTCCTCCTATGGGTTTATGCATGTGACCTCTATATGCACACCAGCATGGTGACTGTTATCACAGAAAGGTGTGGTTATATGCTGGGAGGTGGGGGGGGGGGCTGGGAAGTGTGTGACCTGACTTCAGACTAACCTGACTGTATAAGCAATCTCTTTAAATTATTTATCTATACTTCTTTTTGTCTTTTGCTCGGTCCTCTCTTGGCAGTACTGGGTTTGACACATTTCAGAGAACAAATATAGTGTTTTAGTTGAGCTATCACCACCCTGGGTAAGGCTATTGGCACTGATATTGGGAAAAGATTGAATGACTGTGGAGCTTGGGAAGGGTTTGACCCACATGAATCCCTGCAAACCCCTGGATAATATGACCTGAAGGAAAGAGCAAAGGTGCCATGGGAACAAAACAACTGGGAGGCAGAACAGTATCTATAGAGTTGTAGGCCAGTTTATCCCATCCAACTTGCAGAAGCTGCAATTCCAGGGGATTAGACCTCCTGTCACCAGCAGGAGAGTGGCTGTTTTTCAGGATCGGAGGCCATGGGGCACCAAACCTTCTCCCACAGCAATGCGGGAGTACCATGGGCTGGCTCCTGGTGTGCATCTCTGACAGTGCGGTGTCCTCTGGCAGCACATTGAAAATGTACTGCAGCTGGAAGAGAAACTGCAGTCTTTAGCCATGAGCTCCCAACAAGACCTTGTGCATGCAGGGTGGATATATCCAGCTTTTGCCTTGACAGTAGTGAGATGTTAAGGAGAGAAGAGAGAGCACCTCCTTGATCAGTAGGAATCAGCAGCTCAATACATTAAACAACGGAATCAAGGGATGGATGTCAAATACAATTTATAATACCCCATGATACAGTAACCAGGGAGAAATATCTCCTGAGCTCCTAGCAGCAAATCTGACAAACTTTATGTAAGAAATAATAGGAGTAAATGTGAATCTCCTGAAAGCTGTGCTCAGGAAGAACAGTCCTGGCCTGAGCATGAGGTCACACATCCCAGGTAATCACTATAAGGAGTTTACTGTACCTGACATTAGTGGCTAGGTCTTAATAATGAATAAGGCTCATGTATGATGTAAGTCTTTTACGTTTTCCTTTTCCTATGCTTTCTCCTCCACAGCCTCCAAACCTCCTCAAATCCCTCAGTTCTCTGTGTCAGAAACAGAGCCTGGTGCTGGCTTTCCTCTATTCTTGCTCTTAATTGTCCTGTAAATTCACCTCATAAACTCTAGTAGATCTAGTGGCCCTTCTTCATTTACAACTTTTTAATTATCTTCTTAATTAATGAAATCCTCAATGTCCCCGGTACACTTTTATCAGACAAGTCAGTTATGAAGTTTATTACCTTGGCCTTTATTGGTTTTAGCAATGTCCTTTCCTCAGCCTGGTTATGTGTTTAGGTACTGCACCATTCATCTTCAGGTTGGTAAAAGAAGTGCCAGTGTATATCACAGCACAATAAACCAACCTCATTTACAGCTTCTCCTTTTACAGCAGCTCCCTGATAAAGCCTAGGGTGCCTCATTGGGAACAGTAAAGAAAAAAGGCTTTTTCTTTTTTTCTCATATTGCTGAATTCAAATGCAATGCTAGTATCCACAAGACTGAAATGTTATAAACTAAAGCAGATGTGGGCCTGAGTGCTATTCAATATTTTCTGCTTTTCTTGACCAGAGGTAGGGCTGAGGACTGGGGGTTCTGGAGGATGAGCAAAAGAAGTGGAGGGATTCCTCCCCTCGAGACAAAGATACACTATGCACCATGGGATTGGGCTGCTGCTTGATGTCTTTTAAAAGGACAGATGTCAGTTCAAGGCCCCAGATGTCCTAACGTAACTGGTTTATGTGATTCATAGCTTTGTGATTATGTGAGCTTTGTAGCAATGTCAGCTGTAGAGGAATTTGGCCAGTGAATTCTACCCATGAACATACCTTGTTTGTGAGGAAATGTATTGGAGGGAGGGTGTGTTCAAGGACTAGTACCACTTCATTGCTGCTGTCTGATCTAATGTTGCCTGTAGCAGTGCTCAAATGAAAGAACACCACCACCCTCAAATACAGGCAATTTCATCTTGGAAATTCCAAGTGCCAGCTTTGACACAGAGCTGGACATCTGCAGGTTGAAATGCATGGAATTAGCCTGAGTTTTCTTTCCTGGTGTATTGTATTAATGAAGCTGATATTAAATATGTTTTTTAGGACGATAAATCATGCCTAGGAACATGTTGCCTGTAAATATCCATTTGCAGTATCAGTATCCCTTTTAGCAGAAAATAAGATTTATACAAGCTGCTTTTTAAACTCTTGGTATCATGGTTAATTCTAAATGTTGTAGACTGTAATGGCCTATTTCTTTATGTCAAGTTGTTCTTTTTCTCCCCATAACCTGGTTTCTGACTCTAAAGCGGTTTATGCCAGTTCAGCTGCAATGCTGACATTCAAGAACTTGTATGACAGGCAGCAGTAAAATTCTATAGGATCATAGAATCATAGGATAGTTAGGGTTGGAAAGGACCTTAAGATCATCTAGTTCTAACTCCCCTGCCGTGAACAGGGACACCTCCCACTAAACCATGACACCCAAGGCTATGTCCAACCCGGTCCTGAGCACTGCCAGGGGTGGGACATTCACAACTTCCCTGGGCAACCCATTCCAGTGCCTCACCACCCTTACAGGAAAGAATTTCTTCCTCACATCCAA
>JASSUY010042533.1:0-17548 GCA_032466535.1 Forpus xanthops
TTTTGATTCTCCTCCCCATCCCCTCGGACTGAGGAAGAAGGAGAGGGGAGTGAGTGAGAGAGCGGCTGCATGGGTTTAAAAGCCTCAAACCATGACACAAATATATATTGAATATGCCAGATCATAAAATCCAGCACTACAAAGATCCTTCAAAATTTTCTTGAAGGTTACTGCTTATATTCATCAAAAGATTTCAAAGAAATTTGCAGACATATATTAAGGCTAAATGTAATACCAGTGCCATATGACTGAGAATAGTGTCTGTAATATCTCCAAGAGGTTAAGGTTATAAATATTTACATTAAAGCTGTTGTTGAAAATGCATATGTAAACGGTTGTAATTTTTAATATAAAGCAAAAAAAAAAAAACATTTATAACAGCTGAGATACTGCATAGAAGTCAGAGCTCGCATCAATAAAAACTAAACATTATGGCTGTTGCATAACTTACACTTGGCAGCTGGAATAAGATATTATATGGGGGCTACAAGCTAAAGATTGCATGCTGCACTGTGTCAGCTTTTCTTTCTGTGGTATGCACAATTTGCTCAAAGGCACAAAAGCAAATGGTGACAAAGCTGAAAAAGGACTGGGTATCCAGGCCCTTGGACTGCTTTGCAATAACTTTTTGATAGCATTCCTTCCCAGAAACATCTTCAGCACCACATATCCTCCTGTGTTTTTAAGAGATGCGCTGTCTGCCAGACTGAACGAAGTTCAATTAAAAAATAAAGACAATCGGCTCCTTATGATTTCTTTCAGGAAAGCTAGAGACATATCTCAAATTTTCATACTTCTGTAGCTGAAACTGGTTAATTTTGCCCTGCATAAAACAAGAAATCAAAAGCTTGACAGTAATGAAACGTTCATTTTATTTATCTTTTTACAAGGCAATTACTAATTTTATGGTTGAAAAAGCTCATTTTTAAACCGTGTATGAGGACGCTATTGCTAGACTTATTCTGATGTTGCCTTTATTAAAAAAATGGGTGCAACCTGTTCTGTTCAATTCTGAAGGTGGAAAAAGTCTTTAGAACAAACTAGGAGACTTGTTTCAGATGATTTACAAGTCTTGTGAGCTTGCTTTTTTTTTTTTTTGTTAGAAAAAAGACCTGAGTACTTTCACATCAGGTTTATGTTTCACATAGCTGTCCTTTCTCTGAAATCTTGTCTGTGTTTTCCTCTTTGTGAGAAAAATCTTTTTTCTTGACCATTCTCTCCAGTAGTACCTCTTCTAGGACTGTGTTGCACTATAAGTCAGTCCTTCACTTCTGGCTTGAATAGACTTGTTTGCAAAGGATACCAAGCTATTACACAAAAGTATAAAAATGAGTGTTCAGTTAAGCTCTTTTTTCCCTAGATACAGCTTATAAGTTGTCATGTCCTGTTTGACATCAAGAAAAGCACTAGATTCAAGCTCCGTGAGTCTTTATTGAAAAAGCTTAAATAACTTCTACTTGGGACACTCTCTCCTAAAATTCTCCCATTAAATGAGAAAAAATGTCCTTCAGGACTTCATGATAAGCTTTAATTTTCTCCCGTCTCTGTTTCTATGCCACAAAAATAAGTCTAAGGAGATGCAACATGACACGCAATCAGAGGGAGAAAAAGGAATCACAGAAAATAATCACAATAGGAAAACACGAATAATAAAAATAAATTTCTTCCAGAGCATCCTAAACTACAGAGAGATGATGAGGTATCTGGCTATTTTCTCTGCTTGTGAGTCAGACTTCAGACCTGGTGATTTCAGCTTGGAGAACACTAACCTCTAAGCAAATTTTAATGCACATACCATACCCAGAACCGTGTGCCTTTTGATATTTGAATTGTGGTCTGCTCACTGGGAATTCAAACTGCTTTGGAGCTGCTTGTTTTGTCTCCCAGCAGATGGTTGTGTTCTCCTTCCTAAACTAAAAAGGCACTCCAGGTTTTTTGAAAAGACAAATATTTATAGAAATTACATTTGCAAACTGGATGTAATTTAACAGCTTTGCAGATTTTGTCAACCTGCACAAGATGGTTCCTTTTCATGGAAAAAGGAAGGCTTGCTAGTATGCATACTGTCTGAATAGCTGTCAGATTTCTCTATATTTGAAATGAACTTTTCCACATTGATAGAGGTTTCCTGTGACTCTACATAAATGAAAGCAAATCTCACTTCTGAAGTTTATACTGTGAACTCTTTAATCTCAAAGTAGTAGTCAAATGCTTAAACTGAAGGAGACTCTCCCTTAACTGCTTGCAGCCAGTAGTCTTAAGGCTAAATCTCGATCCCAATTATACCTGTACACTTGCAGTCTGTTAGCAGAATTACCTCATGAAAAACAACTATTCCTCATTCTTCATTTTCACAAAATGCCTGATCCTGAGCTCACTGGCATTAAGAGACATTTGAGGACTGTGCTTTTAAACTTGTCTTCTCTATGACGTGCCCGCTCACAGGCATGATCCCAACAGATGTTGTCACGGCATGCTGTAAAGCACAAGCAGCATTAAGGTAAGTAGATGCCTTATTTTTATTAAGGTCCTGAACTACTCACTGCTGCTAATTTAACTTGGAGCATATGTACTTGAAACTTTGTAGAGCTGAGATTCATGGACCTGTAATGATCAATGCTGCAAATCCCAAAACAAGTGCAAAGGAGTTAAATAATATTTGTGGCCAGCAACTTCTAATGCAGCTGTGCAGCTATATCACAAACCATAACACACCGTGCTTGGTCAAGCAGTTTCTAGTTCACAAGGCTCATTTCTGTGATGACCTCCATTAAACTGATTCGTGGAATGTTTCATCTTGTCACAGCTTGGACATATCTTGTAAACTCAGGAGTCAGGACCTGTTACATCATCATAACAGCTTCCCTGCAGGAGGAGGTTTAAAACAAATCTTTTCAATGCAGTGGAGGTCATTTTATGATCAAGACCATCAGCATGTAGTAGACTCCCTAAAATAACATTATGACTTTCAAGATTTTTCCTTTGTTGTTGCCTTGTGGTATTTCTCCTGAGTTGTTTGCCCAGTGCCAAACTGTTATGCTTTACAGGGGTCCCATGCTGCCCCCTGAGAGGTGAAGTATGGCGCTTCTGCTGTATATGCAACTAACCTGTGTTGAGAAATCTCTGGTTTTGAATTTAAAAGAACCTCTATTGTCCCTATGAACAACTATAAAAATCTCTTTCCCTCTTGCATCGCTTCTCAGAGGAAAAGAATACCTCAGAGTTTTCCCATGCAAAACTCCCTGTAATTAATTGAAGTTGGTCCGAGATGGTTAGGGATCCTTTTTAGTATTTTAGATATGTTCTTTTTTTAATTTGTTTAGAAGCTGTTTTTATGAGAAAAAAAAAGTATAACTATGGTAAGGAATACCAAGGCCTAGCAATACTGGCATTTGCAAGTAATTTTTTCTGTACTGATTGGATGAGAATGTTTTTTTTTTTTGTTTGGAAGCTTAACATAATGTCAAGGAAGCCTAAATTGGATGTAGAGAGCTCTGTAATTTTCTGAAATTAAATATCTCCTTTAAATAAAACTTGTCATTATATCCAATAAGGTATCAATTTTAAACAAAGCTTTGATGACAGGTCAACAAAAGTTAAAGAACCAGCAGCATAACTGCTCATATGTGGCAAATGTAGATGAAAGCTGACTACAAATTTGGGATGTTTACTGAGCAACATTCAGCATCACAGTAAGAAATTAAAAAATGTGATAAGAGAAAAAATGGAAATTAGATTAGAAAATCTGCCTGTTATGTTTTTTGTTTCTATGCTGTCATCCACCATGACATTCAGGTGCTACATCAGTAATATGACAGATGTGAAAGGTTGTAATTTCAGCAAATACTGGTGTTTTTAAATATTTGAAGCCATTTCTAGTCTGCCACAGTGACATAAATATTGAATACCCACACTGATTTCTTCTGAATTTACTTCAAATTCACACCTACATTTCCCCATAAGCAGTTGTGAATGCTTCTTTTGAAGAAAGCTAATTTAAAGTCCAGTCTTTGGCTGCACCTTGTGCAGAGAAGCTCTGATAAGAAAGGACATAACATGTAAATAAAAAGCTGAATGTTTGTTGTACAGCCTGGTGCATGCAGAAGATCCCTGCTCTCAGAATAACAGCCTGTCGCACCCTCGTTAAGCGACTACCATTGCCAAGGATTGTGACAGGTCTGTGGAGTGCAAACTAATTATCTCCTACAATTGTGTCTGCCTATTTCTCGCATGAATGGATAACATCTTCAGTGGAGCTGGTCACTGGAGCTCAGGTTTAAGGGATGTTGATTGGACAGTGGGTGTTTTGTAGCTATTCATAAAGAGGATGGGTAAAAATATGGCCAGTTTCACATTTTATAACTGCACCTGCAGTTCCAGGATAATTACCTACTAAATACACTCTGAAGTCTCTTCTAGATGCAGCAGGTGAAAAGTGCAAAATGCGGAGGATACAGAATAAAGAAATGTCTCGATGTTTACAGATGATTTAGGCACCTGTTCCCATAATAAAAGCAGCAATCTGTCAGCCACTATAAGGGTCTAGTCGTACAAAATGCCGAGTAACTCCTATAGTTAAGTTTGCACCTTCTATTTCCAGACAGTTCAATAAAGCCTGAAAAGTACTGTACTTTCTTGGGACAAGCTGACTCCGCACAGACTCAAAGGAGCCTTCTATAAATAAGTTTATGAAGTTTCTGGGCAGTGAGCATGGTCTAGATCCCCAAATATAGACAGGCGCACACTGAGCATGGGAGCATGGGCAGGAACTGCAGCAGTGCTTTTTTGCCTTTCAAAAGGGAGGGTTTGCTATAGAACTAGATAGGAATTAGTCACCTAGTGTCTTAAAGACAAGGTAGCTGGTATCGGTGGACTACGGGAGTTATGAAAGAAGGACAGTTAAGTGGTTATCTTTGTGGCAAGAAGGGAACTCTGCAGTACAGGAAATCTGGGAAATAAGGAGCTTTGCATATCCACATACCTTTGTGTGCTTACTGAGGCACTCTCCTTAGAGTAATGGCTAGAAAAGAGAAACAGAGTGACTTGGCTGAAAAAAAGCACTGGTGTTAATGAGATATCACATCTAAAAAGCCAAAACAAAGCAGAGAGATGGAAGGTCTTTCTATCTGGCAGAAACTCCTGCTGGGAAAATAGGGGCTAATTATTTGACTTTTGTTTCATTTTTTAATATATACATCCAAGAACTATTTCATAGCTTCCCTAGGATTCCCAAGGACACTATCCTTGAGATCGTCAAGACTAGGCCCAGAAGGCTGAGAATAGTGGGAGAGAATAATTCAGCTGACTTATTTGGGAAAAAGGGGTAAAAAAGAAAAAGCTTCTGTCACTGCTGACTTCATTTTAAAAGAGTAAAGCACTTCAGTGAGCATTTCAGCATTGTAATAAACCTGTTTCAAACACCCATTTCTGTCATCTCTCCCTCCTGCCTGTGTATTTGCATGACAGCTCCCAGGAGCATTGTCTCTACACCAAATCATGTGAAGGACATTTCTAAAAGCATCTGTCTGTCTTTCATAGTAAAGTAATTCTTTTTCGGAGCTGCTGTTCTCCTGGAAGGAGAAATTAGATTGTCTGAACTAAGAATTCTTGATTGTGCTGATGCCTGGTGTCCCCTGTGAACATCAAGATACTCTGAACTTGACAAATATCTGGATGCCAGGACACTCTGAGTTTGGCTGCTTGTGACTGCTATGTGATTTGGAGTTCCCCCTTTTTATGCATTCTGCTCTCTCCCTCTTCCTTTGCATGTTTGGAAAATGATTTAGATATTTTCTGAGCATAGGCTACTGTTTTTAACTTGTATGGGTTGTTGATTTCTTTGTTCTGTGAGTGGCATTTGTGGACACTGCTGCCTACTTTCCTAGCTGAAGGACTCTCATGATGACAACGAATGAGGAAAGGAGAGCACTGAAAGCCCTGAAGCTTTGGAGGTCAGTGAAAAAATAAAAAGAATAGAGAGGAAAAGTATTTTCTCTCTCTTGTAGAGCAAGCTGCTTATCAGTGCACCATTATTTTACTGGGCCTTCCCTACCACCTCTGAAAGCAATCTTTCTGATTCAGGCTCACAGCCAATGATTCATCTGTATCTAAAGCTGTTATTCAAGTCAGACCTTGGACATAGAAGGGAGGCAATGCAGAAAGGCAGGTAGACAATTCCCAGGAGGAACTGTTAGGACTTCCTGCTCCTTTGATGTATTTTGGTAAGTGGCATTGTGAGGTCTTACTTTCTCTCTTCCTCTCTCCTCCACCTGTAGCTTTAGTGTTGCCTTTCACCTTGGAACTGATGGTCAATGGCAAAACAATAAATGGACTCTGTGCAGTGCATGATCCCTTGTGCGTATTGAGGAGGAGCCTGGCTGCCAAAAGGTGGCTACTCAGATACAGTAGTGACCTTGCCTCATGGGGTAGGCACTCAAACCCAAGGCAGCTTGAAAACCAGGCTATTAGAAGGGATTAATCTGAAAAGAATATAACTTCTTTGAAAATCTTTCAATATAAGAAATTGCCAAGAGCAAAGTTGTAAAATGACTAAAATATTGTCAAATTGTGAGTAGAAAGACACAGTGAAGAAAGGTGATGGTAAATATTTAGTAAAATTTATAATGCACAATAGTTAAAATATTTTGTAAATGTATCAAAAATATGTAATATAAAATACATAAATGTATATGGGGGCCCAAGCTGCCTGTTTCAGAACGTTATAAATGACAGTTCTGACAATCAGTGCTGTTACTGCTAAGAAGCTGAGGAATTCTTTATGCTAACATTTCCACTTGTGTCAAAGGTTGTATTGTTTCAATGACCATATGCCTTTTATTCACAGAGAAGTGAGATTCAGAGGCTTAATTATGACAAAAAGATACAGCTATTTTAGGAGATTAAGATTTCTAATTTTTCATCAGGAGGGAATTTAATTATTCGACTGTGTCAAAGAAATAATCTGAGTCAACACTGGCACCTCAGACTCTTAGCATTATGCATAGTGTGTGTCAGGAAAATATAATATTACTAGGAAAATGAATCACATAAAGTTTTCCAGATTGAGATTTACTGCTCTCTCCCAATGTCCTATTACGTGACTTGTGGGAAATCAGTCACTGTGCTAGAGTTACCCTCTCTGTATGGTGTGTATGGTGAGCAGAACAATACAGAGACTGAGCTTAGGTGCAAGAAATTATCTTGACTCTTATCTCTTACTTGGATTCTTAATTTCCAACTGAAATCAACCTGCAGCATTTCAGCCAAAAAATTTCTCATATTCAGAACGAGCTGTCCTCCTGCCTTCTAACTATGGTGGGTTTTTTTTAAAGATATATCCAGCTGGGTACAAAATTCCACTCATTTTGAAAACTATGGTCACTATTTTAATCATATAAAATGACAAACTGAAGGTGAGTGCCTGGCTGACTTGTCAAAGGCCACACACAAAGTAAGCAGTGGAGTCAGAAGCCTGATTTTGAGTCCCTGATTGTAAATACAAGATAAAAATACTCCTCTCAGGTATGATTTAACAACAGCTTGGAAAAGGAGCTTTGTTAGGCGTAACAATAAAAAAGCAGTCCAGGTATAGTACCTGCACTTGCAATCCCAGGTCCTCTAAATGCTTTACTGAAGGGTGAAATGTGAAAGATATTTATGTAGCTTACTAAGGGTACAACCAAGAACCTCTTTCACTTCTTTTTTAATAGGTGAAAAAAGATTGATCAGGTAAGTCGGTGAGCTTGACATAAGGGTTAGGACTTGTGAAATGGATTAAAGATTAGCTTGGAGGCTGATAGGACACAGGGGATTTCAGTGAAAGGTAACAAGAGTTAGGAAAAAGCAGCAAGCTGAGGACCACACTTACGTTTACTTTAGCTACAAGAGATCAAAAGAAGCATGCCATTTCAGTCTGCTGAAATTTGCAGATGACTGGTGAGAATGAGGATAGCAGGGAAAACTTGAGAAATACAAGAGAGAATGCAGGCCCAGATTTCTAAATCTTCATACTATTTGGGTTTACTGTAGCGCACAGAATCAGGGTCACCTGAGATAATGCACCCATGTTCAAGGGTGCTTCAAAATTAACACAGAGAAATTAATTACATGTTTGTAGCAGTTGTATAATGTAAAAAGCAATTCTGTATTTTTGTAGCAATTCTCTTTTAAATAGATAAAAAAATGTTTCCTTATTTTTTCAGAACTGCGCTGCTGTCCTCCAGGATGACACATAGTGACTGTCTGCAACAGCGAGCAGGCAACTGCTTGTAAAGATCGTCTGTATCTGTCCAGAATCGTAAACTCATAGAATAATTAGGGTTGGAAAGGACCTTAAGATCATCTAGTTCCAACCCCCCTGCTATGGGCAAGGACACCTCCCACTAAACCATGCCACCCAAGGCTATGTGCAACCCGGCCTTGAACACCACCAGCGATGGAGCATTCACAACTTCCCTGGGCAAATGAGAATTTAAGTTTTATAACTGCATATAGTGGAATTGTTACGCTACAAATGACATGTTTTATGGAAAGTAGCTCAGGTCATCTAGTAATTAAGCCATCAAAGGTATAACCCATCTGAAAATAAGGGATACTCCTTCTCAGTGTATCCTTTCTGGGGCAGTAGTAACACAGTTAAAATCATGTAATTCACAAGTAGTGCTGCATCTGAATCAGGCTGTCTAGGAAAGGGAGGTTTTGGTCACTAGTATTGCACTGAGAAACTATAGTAGGCTGGAATGAAAGGGGACAGCACTGCCACAATGTTTTCCCTTGCTCTCTTCTGTAGTATATGAAGTCCAGCAGGGCTGTGCTTCTGCTCTTTGCTGGATGCACAGGATGACAAAGTAGCTCTATCCAAGTATATGATGCAATTTTGCAAGTGCTCTCTTATGTGTTTGTTTTCAGCAGTATAATTCTTTTATTCCATGCCACCAGTATCTTGGTATTCTGTGCATATTCAAAAGCCAGTCCAATTTAAATGTACCCCTGTTGTGATACCTTTATTTCTTGAATTCATTTTGAGTGTGTGGGAAGGAATCATTGAAGCTTTCTGTTTTTAAGTGGAATCCAATCTCTGTCAAGATCACTTTTCAGTGCTTTCCATTAACAACTTTTAGTTTATTAATCGCTTCTCTTGAGCTTTAGGCATTAACCATTTATGTAATCAACCCTAATACCTGGAGGATCTTTTACATGTTAGACTGCTATTGTTTGCAAAGAGTGAAAAAGTGGAGCTTATTTAAGTGAATGTCTGATGAAAGGATAAATAGTTAGCAAAGGAGGTAAAACCAGACATGCTGTAACACAACCACAGCCCATTTAGACTCTGACAGCAGCTGGAGCTGAATGCTTCATCAGAAGGTGTAAAATTTCCCTAGTACAAATAATTGTATCTCTATGCCAAAAGATCTCTTCTTTATCCAAACTTATGCTCATTTTATACCAGGAAGCTTGAATATTAATAACCTTAATGTTCTTTTCAGTAGCATTAATTAGGCTAATATTTTCCATCTACAAAATCAACACAGTACAGAACTTAAAAATTTAATAAGAAAACCAAGCAGCCAGTAGGATACTGAGTCACACTCCAGTGAAAAATCCAACTGGCAGAATCTTTATGATTACCACACAGCCAACTCTCAGGGAGCAGATCTGATTTATTTAGACAGTGGAGTAACAATTTCTGCAGAAAAGTTGGAGGGGTTCCTTTGCCTAAGCTGCTTGTGGCTACAATGGGTAATTAGATGAGGCTGTTTGAACTTTGCCAGACACACCATTTCCCTGTTGAATTAATGTGTTTGTCTCTGCACCACATATTGCACTCTGAAGCTGGGGTGGGAAAACTAAAATGGCTGTTCCTGGGATGTCTCTATAGCTTGCTTCTCCTTGATAGAGAGACTGGGAATACTTAACCATCTCAAGAATGATCCATAGATATTTGGCAGATGTTAAAGATGAGCTTAGATGCCAGCCTGTGCTTCAGACATCACTGTGTTTAGGGCCAATGCTGAGGCAGTACTAACATGTGCACTTAGACTAATGCTTCCTTGGTGTGGAAACTGGTATTTCTGTATTGTGCCATGGGACGTAATTCCTAGAACTGTGATTTTCCTGTTGCCCAGGAAATGGAGAGCTGCAGAGCCAAATGGCATGCTTTACAGGTAAGGAAAAGAACAGAAGGTAGAAGTAACTTTAAAACTTATATAGTTCAAGTCTTTGGGCTGTCTGCTCCTCAGACTTGCTGCCTACCTCTAGAGGTTCCTGAGGGCCCTCTGTGCAGCATTTCAGCCTCCTACATTGGTTCCTAAGAGACTCAGAGAACTGTTCATTGTTTCTCAGCTATCAGTCGCCTAATGTTTTGCAACACAATATACTCTTGGTACTGTCATAGTTTAAGCCTCTCAGGCAGTTCGCTCACTCACTCCCCCCTCTTTCTTGCCCCCCACTGCCGAGCGGGGTGGGGGGGAATGGGGAGAAGAATTGAAAGAATGTAACTCCCACAGGTTGAGATAAGAACAGTTCAGTAACTAAGGTATAACACAAATCACTGCTGCTACCACCAATAATAATAATGATAAGGGAAATACAAGGGAAGAGGGTACAACTGCTCACCACCTGATGACCGAGCCATGAACTGAACTCTTCCGGGTTCCTGCCTGCAGTTTTTACATCCTGGGCATGACGTGCTGTGGTACAGAATACCTCTTTGGTCAGTTTGGGTCAGGTGTTCTGTTTCTACTTCCTCCCCGCTTCCCCTCCTCCCTGGCAGAGCATGAGACTCAGAAAGTCCTCAGTCAGACCAAAACATTCTAAGCTGTAACTATAAACATCGGCATTATCAGTGCTGTTCCCAGGCTGAAAGTCAAAAACACACCACTGCACCAGCTACTACGAAGGAAAAAAATGACTGCTGCTGCTGAACCCATAACAGGTAGTTAAAAAAATGTTTGGAATGATGTTTTTCCATCAGGTTTGCAAGAAACTAGTGAAAGTTTCCAACCAGGACATCTAGACTCCTGTCTAAACTTCACTGGAACTTCGACAGGGAGAAACATCTAAACATAGGCATGGATGCTTTCAAATGTTTTCTGATGTGGCTGAACACTCTAGCATCCTATAGAAGGATGATATTTGCTGTTTAACACAGACCACTAGGTGCAAAGTCTTTTGTAGATCAGAAACAGGGTGACAGCAATTACAATGCACCATTCCTTACAGAGGCTAGAATAATTCAATACTGATTTATAGGCTGACCTGGTAGAAAAAAATCCTAAGGTTGGGATTTTACAATTGACAAGCTTTCAACATGTAAATAGCTTTGATTAAAGAATGGAATGCAGTACATGCTTACACATAGAGGGCATTTTCCAGGCCTGGGACTTAATATTTTAGAGATTCCAGATATGTAGCTGTTCAGTGTGAGATCATTAAAAGCTGCTGAAGCCTGGCATCTTTAATTATGTAGCCAAAATGAAATTAATTTAATCTAACATGGCTCTAATCCTCCTCTCTTTCAAATTAGAAATAAAACTTCTATTAGCATCGTGAACTAATAATGAAGTGAAGGTATTCTGTTTTATCAGTCAGTAACTGAGACACTAAGAGATTAAGAGTAATATTTTCAAAGTGATAAGAGCTCACATAACTTTCACCTTATAAGCTGAGAATTTTACTGCTGCATTGTCAGTGCCAAAATACTTTTGAAACCTTCCTGCACTAACTTAAATGCACTCAGTAGGTGCAAAGCACCACAAAGTACTGTGTTTGTGTCCTCTGTTTGACCTGTGAATGTTCTCTGTCTCTCAGAGCACACACTCCCTTGGGTCATATGATGTCAAATATGTTCCAAAGGATAGAGATAAAACAGTCTTTTTTAAACAGATTAAACCCTTTTGCTTCACTCTTTCACCACTTCCAAAATTTTATAGTGGGAAAGAGAAGTCAGAAAGGCTTTAGACAGACTTTCAGGGGGATTTTTCTGTTGTATGCAAAATAAGACAAAATAGTTTTTGGTTAGATTTTGAAGAGATGTCACTGAAAAATAGTGGCTGTGAACTGAGAAATAGCTGTTAATTAAATGAGAAATCTATAAGGAAAGAGAGGAAAAATTATTTAATAGAGCACATTACATGCTGATGCTATGCTTTATCCAGTAGAAAAACATGTCTCTGGAAGCATAGCTATCCATGGCAGATAAACATATACTTCAAGAATTTAAAAATACATTACTTCTTATGTACAGAAGTAACAAAGAATAAACATTGTAGAATCATGTAGCTGGGGAGAGCAGGGAGGGAAGGGATCTGTGAGTGTGTCAGAAGTGAGCTCATGCTCCAGTATACTCAATCTGCAAAGCTGAAGGCACTGTTCTCCTGTGAAATAAAATTGCTGCTGGCACTCCCTCAGGACTTTTGCATTTCATCACATACTCCCAGCTAAACAAAGCAAAACTTCATCAATGTTTAGGTAAACTGAGATGTAACACAAAAGAGGAGGCTAATAAAGTGTATTGTATCTGGACATATCTGGACACTGATGGAGCTCAGACTAGCTACTTCCTAGGAACTGCTCAGGAAGAGCAGTCTTTTACACCTTTAGTTGCTACATGTTCTTCATGCATTTCAGGATGGTATTAGTGGTACCTGAGCATTGAACAGTGTTGCTGGAAGTCAAGCAGTATTCTGAATTCAGAATTCAGGATTGTACAACTCAAAGCCTTCCTGCTTCATGAGAAGACAGCATTTGTTCCACTGGAAGTTTGCTTCCATTCTGAACTGAAACTTGGTCTTTGCAAGTCATGTCACTGAAAAACATCATCGAGCCTGCGATTGGCAATATCTACTGGTTCTATCCTTTTAATGCAAAGCACTAGACTGAATGTTACAAGCCTTGGCCTAAGCTGCAGAGGAGAAGGTTGGTGTTTGCCTTATCTTGCTGTCTCTTGGGGGACACACTGGAAGAATGGAAGGGGTGCAGTGCCTTCTCTGACTGCACCCAGAGGAAATGTTGCCAAAGTGCTCATGGGGAAGGGATGTGGGAGAGGCAAGAACAGAGAAGGAGAAAGCATGCAGACATTTAATAAAAAAATCAATGCTTTTCTCGCATTTCAATGGCTGAGATATTGCTGAGAGCAGAAACATAGCCATGAAGAGATGAAAATCTTAGTGGGCTTGGGGCTTCTGCCCTGTTCCTTGACTAAAATATGAAGGATTTGTACAGAAGACCACCAAAGCAAAACTGTTCTGTCACCTCTCCATGGCCACCTGACTCTCAAATTTGGTAAAAAGTACTGTAAAGTAGATCCATCCAAACCAGAAATATCCCTTTGCTTGGCTACCTCACCAGGCATATTGAAATTGCTGCCATTAGCAGCATGACTAAACCCTGACAACAAGAATTCAAACTTGCAGAAGAGTGGGAGCTTTTTGGGGTGCTACTTCCTTCCAGTGCAGAGGTGGGAGGTGAGAACTTGCTCCTGTGAAGCAGCTGGAAGGGTGACAAAGGTTTTATCTCACAAAACTTTGTGAAGCAAAGCCTGTTAATGTTTTGTGACCATCAAATGTGTACGATCAGTCAACGAAACATTGAACACTTCATGGGCCTAGTGATAACAAAAGCGGAAACAAGGAAATATGGTTTTATATTTCTGTGGTCCTTACCCCAGATTATTGAATTTGCTGATATGATATTCTTACCCTAACAAAGCTTTAAACCGGGCCAGGGATTTGTATTCTAATATGTCACATATTTTTTGCAGAGTTTATTCAGTTATTTTCCTCATCAATTAAGAAGATTTATGGATGTGTTTTCTATTATGTGATCATGTTTGTCAAGTAAATTACCCATCCTTTTTCTCTCAGCTAGCAAATTATTTGTGAACCATCATTTTCCCTTTTGTTTTTCCACCTGTTTAGACTTCTAAAATAGTGACAGAGTTTATGTGTTTGATGAATGTGGATTGATCTTCCTTATAAATCTGTAAATATCCTCAAATGTGCTTTTTAAAGGCTACAGATCTATAGTTAAATCCAGTTGAACATAGTAATGGATGCATCTAAGGCTCCAACTTTAAGTTATCAGCATGTGTTACATTCTATAACGATGTAACATGCTTTGATGTTAGGTGTAATATGACAGTTCTGAGTGGTAGTTTGTCCTTAAACACAACAATTTGAAATACTATTGAAGAAGGAGTGGACCTTAACTCTCAAATTTGCATAACTACCCTAATACTAGGCCACCAACCCAATTTTTGTTTGAGAGCTTCCTTAAAGCATTGACTGACAGAGACTTAAAGACAATGTTCACCTGCAATAGTGTGGTAGTTAAGGTGATCTTGATGATTTTCAGTGTCCTGGTTTAAGTTGCTGCCTCAAACAAGTTGTAAAAGATCTATCTTGTTGATGAATATCTACAAGATACATGAGTATCAAAAAGACGTAGCTACAAGACAAATACCATTGGACCGTGAGGAGCAATGAACCAAAATGCCCTGGGATGCCTTTAATACTAGAGATGATTTACTTTGCGGACTTTGGCAGTGGAAGATAAGAGGGACAATCACTTGGTCAATGATTTAGCCAGGGTTTGGGTGAGGCATATAGGAACTTAAAATTATAGGTGATGTTATTTATCTGCAAGTACTCATGTAACATTAGGTATTGGTTTCCTGTCAGGTGACAAGTTCTTGGCTTGCACAGAATATGGTCACCATCAGCACTTAATTATTGGCAGGTTAAATTATGGGGCCACACGGGGCAATGGTGGTAAGTCTAATTTGCCCTTGACTTTGATGTAAACTGTGCTGAGCCCTTGGGTGGTGGTAACCTGATGACAACAGGGAGAAAAAGTAGCCTAGTAGAAATAAGTCAGAAGTGAGGCAGAAGGATAAGGGCTGGAATCATTTGTGCCTGTTCTGCATTTGATGTATGCATAAAGCCAGTCCCAAGCCCCAAATGTTGTAATAATTTAGCTGTTTCTATTGTTCTTGCTACAGCTATTGTTTTTCTGTTCCTTCAAAGTGATATTTTACAGTGGGCTGAATCTGTTTTTAACCTCCATGGCTATGAAGTTTATCTATAGCTCTCATATGAGAATGTTAGAATATGACAAGAGTGTGCACGCGGAAATGATCTGTAATCTTTAGCCTGCAGTAGTAGGACTCTCTTATCTCAGGATGAGGGAGGAGGGAATGAAATTGGATTTCTTGCTCCTCATGACAGTTTCTTTAGCTGCACTGTGGTAGCCCCATCGGGTATGATACACCACAGCTAACCTAAGCTGCTTTTCTAATTGGGGATAGCTACCAGTTTATCTTCAAAATTGAGCAATGTGAAAACATAATGTATAAAATATTCACTTTCCTTTTTCAATTATCATTTCCTAACTCTCCTTATGTAAAGTTTTCTCAATATCAGTGCCTCAAAAGAACAAACACCTAGCAATTAAGAAAACAACCCCACAATTTTTTTGCAGGATCTATACAAAGAGATTTACTGCAACTGTGACCTTAGATTTTGGCTGAAGAGATAAACAAAGGGAAGATGATATGTTTGAAGGTGACTGAGAGTGTACAGTGTGTCTTGAAAGTGCTGCAATGTATAATAGAGACTGTGTTAACCCAAACTCTAACAGCACATGCAGGGCATTGGCATAACAGGAGCAATCTCAAATTGTAGAGGTGGAGCATGAAACAGAGGCTGCAGCCTGCTTGCTGGAGGCAGCCCTCAGCCTGGTGCAATCCATGGAGTTATTCTCTTTTCTGCTTCTTGAGGCACTGTATTTTGGACCTCATAAATGTGAGGAATGAAGAAAGTGCAGCTCAGTCTAGCCATGTGTCTTAAGTGAACCTTTTCCCTCCCTAGCTTTTCCCATCTTCCCTGCTTTCACTTGTATAAGGGGATAGTGAATCCTTTGTCTTAGCCCTTCTATCTTGTGCTATTTATTGAGAGTGAGAGCCTTTCACCTTTTTTAATGCTTTTCTGTGTTGCTATAGCAATGGTGGGCCCATCCTTTTTGTCTGTTTAAATGTACCTATAATTGCTTTGATAAATGTGCTTTCAAAATATACAGTGAATGTTTAATGCTATAGTTATGTTACATCACATGTAATAAGATAAAAATAAATGTTAATGAAATCTGATCTTCAACTGTCTTTGAAGCTGGTGAATTGGCTTCCAGCAGGCCACCTTTTGGGCTGTGGCAGGCTGATTGCTTGGTGAAAACAACTGTGTTCAGCCAAAACCATGGGTAAATAGGCACATAGGATTGGAAAGATCCACCTGTACCATTGAGTTTAGTCACTGCAGGTGACTATATAACAGACATTTAGCCTAGGGGGTGATGCACAAAGCATCACATGACAGTTTAGAAAAACATCTCAAAATCCTCTAACAAAGTTAAAATCTTCTTGTGCAGAGTGTTATTAAGTAGGAAAAGAGCAAGGATAGGGATATTGGTAATGTTCTTTATTATTTTCACAATTAGCCTACCCTACAGAGCACAAAGCAAGCATATAGCATGACAACGAAATGTATTGTTAAAAGCCTCTGCATGAACATTTTAGTGGCAACTGTTTTTATTCTTTTTGCATATGAAAAGTGAAATATGAATTGGAATAGTGGGAATAGTTTCATATTCCAAAAAGACACTGAAAAGACTGGACATGTAAACTCAGTCTGATATCCAGTATTTTTTCCTAACACTGAATTGTGGAAGCAGAGCATGAGACTCAGGAAGTCCTTGGTTAGAGTAAATATGACTGAACAGACACTAAAAACATTGGTGTTATCAGCACTGTTCCCAGGCTGAAAGTCAAAAACATAGCACTGCACCAGTTACTAAGAAAACTGACTGCTACTGCTGAACCCAGGACAATGCAATAGCTACTTTAGAATTTTCAGTACACACTAATCCTAGCAAAACAATTATGAAGCAGGTTGAATAATTAAAGGTGAACAATTATTTTGAGATGCATTTATCTGTCTTTCAGTTCATAGTCTAGCAAAAGAGCTTTTTAGACTTGTCTTTTATTACCAGTTACTTCCTGAATACTTTCTTTCAGTAATTCTTGATCTGCTACCTGATAGGCAAAGATGAAATTATAGACCCTTTGATGATCAATTCAGGAGTAATAAAAGTGTATGTATATTCAAGTAAAGTACACTTTTAATGATGAAAAGATCTTCCAGCTTAAATCTCTGCCCTCCTCTCAATTATGTTACTCTACTTCATGCTAATTATGGAATAACTGCATCTGCTTAATAAAAATTAATAAAAAATAATATGATTTATTTATCTGAGGACTAAACATATGAACATATGAACATATTGAACTGTCAAAACAAGTCCAGAAGAGGGCCACAAGGATGATCAGGGGGCTGGAGCACCTCCCCTATGAAGATAGGATGAGAAAATTGGGGCTGTTCATCCTGAAGAAAAGAAGACTGTGTGGAGACCTTATAGCAGCCTTCCTGTTTCTGAAGGGGGCCTATAGGGATATTGGGGAGGGACTCTTCATGAGGGACTGTAGTGATAGGATAGTGGG
>JASSUY010042534.1:0-17450 GCA_032466535.1 Forpus xanthops
GTGGTAGCAGTAGTGATTTATGTTATACCTTAGTTACTAAACTGTTCTTATCTCAATTTGTGGGAGTTGCATTCTTTTGATTCTCCTTCACATCTCCCTGGGACTGGGGAGGGAAGAAAAAAGGGGGAAGTGAGTGAGAGAGCGGCTGCATGAGTTTGAGAGGCTCAAACCACGACAAGAATGAAGACCTTGGGCCTGCTGTAGGACAGGATCTGGTTCCAGATAGTCTTAAGAACCTGAATGTACACAAGTCCATGGGACCTGATGAAATCATAGAATGATAGAATAGTTAGGGTTGGAAAAGACCTTAAGATAATCTAGTTTCAACCCCCCTGCCATGGGCAGGGACACCTCCCATTAAACCATGTCACCCAAGGCTACGTCCAACATGGCCTTGAACACTGCCAGGGATGGAGCATTCACAACTTCCCTGGGCAACCCATTCCAGCGCCTCACCACCCTTACAGTAAAGAATTTCTTCCTCAGATCCAATCTAAACTTCTCCTGTTTAAGTTTGAACCCATTACCCCTTGGAATGGGTTGTCCAGGGAAGTTGTGAGTGCTTCATTGCTGGTGGTGATCACTCTGATATGAGGGTTGGGCCTAAAGACTGAAAGCTGTATAGGCTTTAGGAAGGAGGATCTCCTGTAGCTGAATATGTGTCTCTAACGCTGGGAAATGTTTTGTCATTCTTCAGACTGAAGAAGGTAAATTAATTCTTTACTTTCCCATAACATTAATTTATTGCTAAGCAGATTTTCAGGGGAGGTGACAGCATAGGATTTTATATCTGAGAGAGTGGTGAAGCATAGGCAGAAGAACTTGTCTAGTTTCATGTTGCCCAATGCTGTTGTACAAGGTCAAAGATATTTCAGAGTAAGACGAGTTTTGCTCAAACACCCAGCACTGGTCAGTGTGGAAGCTAATGATATGTAGTGTCACTTCTGAAAAGATGTTTTCCAGTGACAAGCATGCTCTAGACTGTCTTTGACATTTTGCAGAACTGTAAGAATTGTTCCTGACCTCTGAAACTCCTTCTTACCACTTTGTGGCTGAAAGCCCTCAAAATGCACTGTAGTCAATAAAATGGACAATTCATAAAAACATTCAGAGGTTCTCTTGAGCTTGCAAAATTTGGAAAATCTAAATAAGTTTTGTCAATAATTTTAGTCATATTTCATTTTAGTAACTGGCGTAATTGACCTGTTAAAATATGTATGTACACTGTTACTTCCTAAGGGTGATAATATGTTACTAGAGCCTAGAGTTTGTTGATATAAGTAGAATCTAATTTCTGAGACTTAGTCTCAAAAATAACTGTGTAAAATATATTTTCAGAATATTATAGTCTCACAATATCAGAAGTGCTTTCCAGAGTAGGCTGAATGTTTTCCACAGAGAATTCATGAGATCACACATGGCATGGTGGATTATTACTGTGATGTGCAAATGAGGTTACAGAATAGATAACCTCCCAGATCGCATGTACACTTTGGAGCATTAGCTGAAAGAAACTTGTACTCCTTTTGTAGCTCTTGAGGGGCTCAAAGACCCATTTTCAAAGTTTTACTGAAGATAGGGATCCAGACAGTGTGTTACTCAGACACGCACATCTAAAGCTCGATCTTGCATAATTTCTCATGCTCTTCTAATGGTGAAACAATACGTTGGGCTGAAGGCAGTGACCAAGCATGGTGTCTCTGGATCTGAGGCATTCAACTACAAACAGTGCAGACTTGTGGGACTGGAAAACTCATTGTCAGGATTGAGGTTCAACTGATGTAAATTTAGGGAAGCAGTTGTTTTGCTGATTGTTTTGATTAGGTCAACCTTAAGCTTTTGGTTTTGGTTAGAAGTAAGCAACATCTCTAATGTGTGGGATAGTCCTTTCTGAAGACAGCGACTGGCTGCTTTAGTGTGATCTGATGAAGGTATGTCAGTGCTTGGCAGATGGGACAGATTCTTTGTACACATGCACATGCTTTGCACTTTCTCTGCACAGCACTGCTATTGTAAGTGTGCACATTAGCCCACCATGACACATCTTTCCTTTTGCGAAAGGAGCCCCTCAGGCTGTTCCTATGGGACAGCAAATCTGTGTCAGTTTTAAAAAGCATCTTTTTGAGCGCTGCCAAAGCTTGCACGGCCTTCTCAGCATGAAGTTCCTACTACTCAAGAGCTGTCGGGTAGATAGCCTCTGCAGCTGGAAGTAATTTAAAACAAGCAAAAAGGAGATGTGTGCCCAGGCCTCGTAGAAACTTTAAATTGACAGCTATTCCTCTTGTTCTGACAGAGCAAGTTCAGAAGTGAGCCACCCTCCTGTGAATACATCCTTAGGGTCTCCAGTGGGGCCTGAGAAGTTCTCTCGGCCACTGATGGGCTTATATGGGCATTTGGACACTGTGGGTCAAGCTCAGCTGGAGGGGAAGGAAAAGCATCCCTCACTGAGATCAAAGGAGAAGTGTCTGCTTGCAGCCTGGTTTAATGTGTCCCACTAGCTAGGGACCCCAGAGAGCACGCTGGCTTGCACAAGATGCCTCCTTCAAAGGGCAGAGACCTCTCTGAAAAGCAACCACCTTTGCTGTAGTTTTGAAAATGGGATTTTTATCCTCACGCATCTTTATTCTCCACTGTGTATTATGGACGAAAACAACTACATTAGTGGCAATGGGCATTAAGCATATTTCTAGAAGGACACCTCTGCAGAGTATTCCTTCTCCTCTTCCATCACTGGTTCACCCATCCTGGAACATGGAAGAATACTGAATAGCACTTGTGCCTCCTGGGACAAGCATGTGGGTGTACCAGCCACCCCAAAATCCCAGTCATTTCTGTGGGTGTTCAGAGCCCTGCATCTCCTGCAAATACAGGCTGGCCTCTAAGAGGTTTCTATGCTGCAGCAGGCTGATGGGCAGGTGGGAGAAGGCCTGATCCTCATCTGCCAGGCAGTGACAGGCTATGAGGGCTTTCCATCCTGCAAGGAAAGGAACGTGGGTGACAGCTGCATTTTTCTTTCATTCAGAGCCTGTTATTCCTGCATTTTGATTTGTTTTCTTCAGAACAAAGGGAAAACAAAGCTCTGATGCAATGTCAGAATGCCCCTGCAAAAAAACAGTGCTGTCAAATAACTCTGACCTCTGCTTGTGCTGGTGGAGATCACTCTCATTTACTGACATAAAGATGAAGATCGGTTTTGTAATAGAGATTTAATGGTGAAAGGTAGTAGGCTAAACTTGGAGTGCTACAAAATTAAGTGCCCTGGGCTGCAATTTGGCAAACATCATATGCTTCTGGTTGTGTGAGATGCCCACGGTATGGTGCAGAACCCAGGATGGTGTGAATGCCCATGTCCTGCTAGTGGCCAGAGATTTTATTGTGAGGGCTTAGTAGACACCCTGAATCCCCAGGCATTGTGAAAAATTCCTGCAGGATGTTGTGCTGGTGACACGCTCATGAAGGAGACCAAAAGGGAGGATCTTGCCACCTTTAGATGTAGGGCCATGCCACAGATTTCCCACATTTTGACATGGTATTGACTTGGTGGACAGCTTTTCTTACTATGCCTGTGGCGCATGAAGGTATCTCATGGGCTGGGTTGCAACATGGTATTTGCCAAGTGCAAGCAATATGCACGATCTGGTAGTACATGTATCTTGTTTATCTGGAATACAGGATGCGAAAGGCCTGCAAAAAGACTCACAGGTTATTTGGAGAACGTAATAATATCTTTTTTTACTCTCATAAATTCTACGTTTCACCCTCCTGGGTAATTTTTATTTTCCACAGGTCATTAGCCATGGGAAGAATGAGTTGGAGATAGTAGAGGTGCCAGGATTAACCAGGAGAGGAAGTGCAAGGTAATCTGAGTGGTACTTAAAAGAGAGCATTGGCTGTGGCCATGTGGATGGAGATGATCTGTGCTGACTGGGAACCTTCTCCAGCCCATCCCATGGCTATGGGAACCTGTCATAGTGGAAATCCTTCCCTTACAGTTTAGGCTTCTTCCTTCCTAACTCACTTGCTGACAAAACAGATGAACAAATGTTCAGATCCTGATCCTGACATGATGTCCCAGGCATGATGAGGAACCTCTGCCTTGCCTTCTGCTTACAAGGAGTGGCTTAAGTCATCCACATCTACGTGTTTTAAACATCCTTTTTTCTTTGAGATTTTTGCTTTGCTGTCTCTTCTGACTTCCCACTTTTGAAGAATTCATGAAGTAATCATTCAAAGGAGGGTTGTCAGAAGTGCCTGACACGTTTATATACATTCTCTTCAGACCAGACCCTTCTGAATAGTTGATAAATTGAGTGGGTTTCCTGCTGAACAGCTTTGCATTTATGCTGATATTTCAGCCCAGGCTTTGTATAAATATACATCCAGTGGAGGCTTCTCTGATGGATTAAGTTTGTTTCCAAATGATAAATCTGTCTCAAGAGCTGATTGCTACTGCGGCTAGCTGAAGGCCTATTAAATAGTGCTATAATGGCCTTGAAATTGCTATATGTGTTGAGGCACACCTGCTAATAAGATATTTTCCGTAGATTGAAATGTCCCTTTTTAGCAGGTTTCTGCTGTGCCCCTGTCCTTGCCTGTTTCAAGCAGTAGGCTCCAGGGGGTGTTCTGAAAGCTTCATTAAAAAACCTTCTGATCTCAGCAGCAGGCAGGAGAGAGCATGTCTGTATAACCTTGTCATTTGTACAGATCAGGGGGTGAGCACCTCTCCCTAATGTCCACTCTTTTTGATGCTTTAAATAGCTCTCCTTGACACATGGCAATGAAAATGGCATACTGACAAGTTTCTCTTAGCCCCATGGCTATGGAGTCTGTTCTCTAAAGAAAAATAGATGTGGAGACCATTTGGCTTAAACGCCCTTAAGCAAGTGAATAAAATTAATCTTCTGTCTTTAAACTCTGATTCATTTTTCCTTTAATTCAATTTACAGAAATGTGCGGGCAGAGTCTGAGCCTCTGGGTATATTAACATTAATAAAACACAATTAAGCAAATGTTATTATGTTGCCAGCAACAAAAGGAAAGCCCCTGAGTATACAGCTTCCCCTTGCCATAATAAATATGCAGACACAAGAACTGTGTCTGCAACCTATTGCTTAAGCTGTCTTAAACAACCAAAATACCCACTTTGATTAATACAGAGGAACTAGCAGAAACAGGCTGAAAATTAACGCACCAACAGGCATTTGTGTGAAGAGGAGAAATGAGAGGGACAGGTAGGGAAGTTTTGCCTTTTGTAGTCGAATTTAAAGGTTTGGACTTGATTGATCAGTGTGAGTTACAGAACATTTGACTGGGACCTTTGGGAATGACTGTATTTTCTCGCTGCTTCTAGACTGTGCCACAGTCAAAACTCCACTCCCAGCAAGAACAGAGGAATAAAGACTGAGGTAAGAAATGAGGCACATTAATAATCAAAAAGGAAAAAAAATGAAAAAAGAAATATTCTAGTCTTGTGTTTTTTTTTTTTTTTTTTTTTTTTTAAATCTGTCTCCCTATTGTGAGCAAATATATATATTATATATAAATATATAAAACATGTATTCTGCATGTTTTGGTAGACCTCCTGATCATTTAGGATATATATAAGTTAATTCCTTATATGACATAATAATGGAGACTGCAGCTGCATAGTAGCTATACACATGCTATATAGGAGCTAAAAGAACCTTGATTAACCAAACTCATCAGTGAAGTCTATTCACAACTATACCAATAGCAACACTTTGCATAGTGATATCCCTCTTCAAAGCACTGAATTGGCTGTTTTCAGGTGATTGTTATAAAGAGCAACAAAATGCAAACCTCTGATTTGCATTAAAGTTGCTTCTTTGGTATTTATTCTGAATTTGGAAGTGTATATTTCTAAAGACTGGGTTTCACAGCTTGTGTAGTGCAGGGAGTATTTTCCCAGTGTTTTGAACCCAGGTACTGAGGTTATCTATTTTTCATTCCTTTCTTGGACTCTTTTCCTCATTGCTTGTAGCTCTGTCAAGTCAGAATAAACATTTATGCTAATCCACTGGATGACTCTAAGTGCTTTTATTGTTTCATCAAAAAATAGTGATTCATTATTCCTGAGAAGGCACTAAGGACTTTGTTTTGCCAGGATGCAATCCCTAAAGGCGTTCAATTGTGATTCTTTACTGAGTTATACTCTGTAGGAACCAAAATTAATTTCAAAGAGGGATGGTGCATTTTTCATTATGATTCTATGTGGACCGAGTTGTAGAGTTTTTGGGTGTTCCTGCTCATAGCCATCACTGTTGAGGGTGGCCGAGAGCTTTGTGTTGGGCTGAGGTGAGAGGGACATGTCCCATCTGGACTCCAGGGATCTGTCTGCAAAGAAGCCATATCCATTGTCTGGGTGATAAACTGGCCAGAGTGGATGTAAAGCTGTTGATTTTGGCACATCTCATTGCCTGACCAGGTAGGGCTGCAGGGCTAAAGAGCAGAGCCTACCTAGGGACTTGTAGCCTCATGTTTGTCCTTTGCTAGTGTGAAGTGGACTCTCGGCACAAGGAGAAGGTCAAGTCCACATAGGCATTTCTAGCCTTTGCTAGCTCCTGGTTTTCTACTGATGTAGTTTTCTGCAGAAAGGCCAGCATGGTGATTGATCAGTGACATGAATGGCATCAACCACAAAAGGGAGGTGAATACAGAGGAGGAAAGGAAAGAGAAAGGTCATCACATTCCTGCAATGCATTCAGAAGTCATGGCTGCAGACCTAGAGCTACCACTGCTGACTTGGATTGGGAAGGTTCATTTATCTAATATGCAAGGCAAGAGGAAATGTAAGGAGTTGGAGAAATAATGCAAAAGAAGTAGGAAGCAATTCAGTGAAGATGTATGAGCTATATCAGGAAAGCCTGAGCAAAGCTGGCGTTACTCAACAGAAGACAGACATATGATAGCCATTTTCAAGTACGTCAGAAATTGCTAAAAAAATAACATGCATTGTTCTTTATGTCTGCTCCAGTACAGTAAGTGGGATTGAAGCAAGGGTGGTTTAGGTTAGAGATTTCCCAATGTTTCCCAGTTGTTGGGACAGCTGGGCAACTGGGCAGAGTGACAAGGGAGGTTGTCTACTGCTTGGGTTTAGAGATTTGGAGAAACAGGTAAAGTGTTATTGAACAGGAATGGTTTATATATAATTCATCCTGACTGTGCTTAGGGATGGACTGAATGACTCCTTGAGCCTGTTCCAGCCATATTTGCTGAGATTTCTTCCGTGAATAAACTCCAGCCTAGCTGGAATGTTTTTGGCATTAAGCAAAACAAAAGGCTTACAGATGTGAATGGCAAATTACATACTGCAAATTAAAACTTTAAGTAATTATGCATAGACTTTTCAAATTGTATTTATGAGTATTATTTTAGTTCATGACATATAAGTAACAAGTGGAGAATTGCTGTCTTTAACTGAAACCATCCCTACTTTTCTAAGCGAGAGATTACCATTTTTAACAGACTCTGTGTGATCTACTGGGGGTTATTGGAGGGTTTTTTTGCATTGTTGCTAGGCAGCTCCCTCCGTGCCAGCAGACAGACACTGCTGGGCATGTCATGGCTAATTAAAAACATCTCTATAGTTTTGAGTATACAGCAGCCCAAGTTCTTCGAGCTTGCTGCCCGGGACAAGGGCAATTTAGCTGGCATGAGGACTGATGAGAAAAGTGATAGCAGTTGTGCAGTGTTCTAAAATAATCCATAGTCTGCAGTCCTCTGAATTCACTGAGTGAATGAAGAGGCAAATATATAAATGCTATTTACTTGTGAGAAAATAACATTGAGCTGAACTATTCTGGCATTGGTTTTGTCCAGGTAATTCCAAAGAATCAAGTATCACATTCAAATATAAGAATAATAAAGGTAAGAATATTTAACATGGAAGAATCAGGGATTTTTAAAGTGGTGTAAATGAATTGATTTCTACTATGCTGTTTACAGTTACAAAGCTGCTGCAAGTTATTGCCAATGCCTCAATGGCCATTTTTTTAGAAGATTTGCCGACAGACTAGATAAAAATGCTTCTTCAGAATGAGCTTAGGAGTTATTATTAGCAAGATAGGTAGATTACTGCTAGATGCAAAGTGGGAGTGAAGGCAGCAGCTCTGACTGATGGTTTCTGGGTGGGTGAGGAATGTTTTGCTGCTGGTTCCCTGCTGCTGCTGTACTGCACATCACTGGAAACCCTCTTGTGCAAGGACACAAGCCTGCCTGGTTCAATAGATTTAAAGCATTAGATAGCTTTTCTTCAGGCAATTTACACAGGATATCAGTGTGTACAGTTAGCAAATATTAGAAAAGAGTCTTTGTGTGAGTTAAATGTGCAAAGGATCAGTTACGATTGCTTTGATTTCCACCTTCAAGAGAGCATTGGGAACTTAAAATTTCTCTAAAGAGGAATACACTCCAAAGGATAAATCTACATTTAATATCTTAGGAAGCTGCTATTTAAAAAAATTATTGAACAGAAGTCTGAAGAGCAGGGATTATAGAAGCTGAGGACACTTGATAGAGATACAGACATTGATCAGAAGGAATAGATTTAATAAGTGCTTTTTTTTTTTCTTTGGAGGGAATCTTTTTAATCTGGATCTAGTTCAGGGGAATGAACAGGCTGAAAGAATCTTTAAACTACTTCTGTATCTAGGCAAGAATTAGATTTATAGGGATCTTTGTGGGAACTTTGGAACTCCTTAGAGGTATCTTTTATATAAGGTAGGTGAATAGTCTTACAGGGAAGCTTTGAAGTGACAACAGATGTTGCCATTTTCTTCTCTTATTTAAAATCTTATTTTATTAGTTGTTTCTCTTTGCCCTAACCCTTCCTTCCTAAGTATGTTGCATTTCTTTTACCTGTTCATGTAAAACACAATTTTGAAGGAGACACCTGGGATTATCGCAATCACATGGCAGTTACTCTTTGAGCCTGGCAGGTCTGGACTGGTGACTTTTCTTTCCTCAACAAAGGTAGGTTATTTACGTTGTGTCTGCTACTGGCCTCTGAGAGAATAAAGTTTTGTTCAATCTCCATTAAAACAGGGAATGTGTGTTGAAGAAGAGGCTTTGCTTGTTTCGCTAGAATCCCTAATACCTTTTAAATACAGGGTTCATGTGAATTGTGTGGTGGTACATCAAGTCCCAAGTAGTGGTGCATTCAGTCCCAAGCCTGGATTGGCCATGGCTGACATGAGGACAATCTGAGCAGCTGCCAGCACAAGGAAGTTCAGTGTGCTGAAGCTCATAATGAAGATGTGATGACTAGCTGAGTAACTGGAATAACCATAACCATTGGAGCAAAGGATTCATATATCTTTTAGCAACAACAACAACAACAAAAAGGAGCACACCCTTGATTGATCAGTGGCATCTTGGATAAAAGGTGCATGTCATGGCATTGTTGAGGAGCCACCTCTCTCACTCCAGCACTGCTATCAACACAGCATGGTGTGTAGCAGTGCCCATGAAACCCAAGGTGGAGGCATTTACACTGGGAGCCCGCTGAATGATTTAGAAGCCATTGCATTCTGTATGAGGGCGATTATATACATAGGGCTTGAAGAATGCTCTGCAGGCACCTTCAGGATAAGATGTTGTGGTGGCTATAGCCCCCCAGGAGTTCCCTGATCCATTTGCAGACTGTGATAGCAGTACTGGAGCTGGCAGCACCAGGGATGGGAACTATGAGATGGGGTCAAAGGATGGAGTCCTGTAGAAAGCCTGATCTCTGCTAGGGGCAAGTTTGAGCTATTTTCTGCGCCAAGCAATGCCTCATCAAATATCTATGGTGGGGGAAGGAAGAACAGATGGAGTGGAGAAGTATAATGGAAAAGATCTGTGCTGGTTCAGGATTCTGTATGTCTGTTGGATTGTCAGAAGTTCTGAACATACACAGTTCCTGTTGCCAGGAAAAGGCTGTATTTACATTCACTATTTTTAGCATCTGAGGAAAAAGTGTTTGCATGATGGCATATTCTATTTTCTGTGCTCCTACAAACATCCCTCATCTATCTCCAACAACATAGGTAATCTGCTTAGCATTTATGTTATTTATTCCTTTGGATTCTGCTTAAAATGGTATCTATGGTTGCTTTCCAGTACTCCTCCTCTTCTTCTCAAATACTTCTTCTTTCTTCCCTTGTTCCTATGGAAAAAAGCAAAACAACCCCAATTTGTGCTGGGATTATTGACTCTTGATTGCTGCAAAACTCTTTTCTCAACAATGAGGTTGGGACACAGGAGCTGGAGGATGGTTCCTTGACATGCAGTCACTGAGGCATTGGAGATCTTTCACACAGAAGCACTTTTTTTTTAAAAATAAATGCATAAATCCTTTTAGTATTGAAATGCTGCAAAAAGTGCTCTCAAGCTCATTTTAAGGCAGCCTCTGAAGATCGAGATCTCCTGGCAGGGATCCTTCCTATCCAGTCAGTCAGTCTGTAACACTTTCTCACTGCAGTGGCTCTCCTCTACCCTATTCCTCAATTCTGCACGCTGTGAGCTTCCTCTTCAGAAGATGCTTTTAAAGGAGAGTTGGGTGGAAGTGACTTTCTCCACCCCCGGGAATTGTCCTCGTTTAAGACCAGTTGGCAACTAAGTACCAGCAGCCCCTCGCTCACTTCCCCCCTGACCCTCCAGGGGGATGGAAAGGAGAACTGGAAAGAAAATGGACCCCACAAATAGCAAAGTAACAGTGCAGACAGTGCTGGCAGTCCTCTTGGCATGTGGAGAAGGAGGAGGAGGAAGGTTAGCACCCCACTGCTGTCAGCCAAAACAGAATTGTGCCTAATTCTGTGAGTGAAATGGATCCAGCTCTGCAGTCCTGCTACCGAAGAGGTGTTTGTTATCCCTAAATTCTCAGTAAGAGGCAAAAAGTAACCTGTTGACATTAGGACACAATTCAATTACCAAATGAATGCTGTCCAAAATCAAAGATTGCAATTCTCAGTACATTTATTTAGCAGCAAAATCTGTTACAGCTTTCACTGTGAAAGATGGATTCAATTAACTCCCTGATTCCTTGTGTTAAAATAAATTAGATTTTCTTAAGTACTGTGGAAAACAGGTTACTGTTTTATGTATCTTTAAAGTGGTAAATTGTTCATACGAATTTCGTTTTGATCAAAACAGAAGTTTGAACAAATTTGACATCAACTCACATTTTATGCACTTGCCTGTGTTTATTGGGATGCATCCAATTACATTATACACCCAAACAGATCTGTACGTCCCCAGCCATTACCGTGTATTGTGGCACCAGTCTGTTTGCTGATGGCTGTGGAAGTATGCAGACTATAAACCCAGATCTGCCAGGGAGGGTGTCCATGTACAAAATATGAAGGCTCATTCAGCAGGGGGGTGGTCTGGACTACCCCTCTGAATGACAGCCCCAAGGAACATCCCTGCATTTGATCTTTGGTGGTTTGTGAAGCAGCGGCATGATAAATGTGTGTCCACCGGCCTCTGCAAGTGGACTGTTCCATAACTGTTCCATAAAATTCCTTTGCAATGGTATGTTCAGGATCAAACATCAAAACTCAGTTTTCTATAATTACACAGGTTTATGGAGCTGTCATCACCATGTCAAGGCAGATAAGAAATTAGAGTTTGGCTTTTATTCCTAAAAAAAAGTCTTTTAAGGAGAATGTTGACTTTCAAATACTAAAAAAGAAACAGAACATGGCCAGGGTAGAATGGGCTGTCAGTTCTTTAAATGGTTTGACTTATATTTAATTAACTACTGATAAGAATGAATGTACAGATTTTGTATGAGTCAAACATTTATCTATCTTAGCTATACTTTAGCAAATACACGGTAGGAGCATATTAATTACAGCTTTGTGGCATTATGAGTGGTGAAAGAGAAGCCTGTGCATTTTGTGTATGAAAACATCACTGGAAAACTTCAATGGCTGTCCCATCATAAAATGAGGACTGATTTCCACTTACACACCTGCCTGTATTGGCACCTGGTAATAGCACCTGTAGGAGAGTGAATGTTAAGAGATAATAAATAATTCTCCACTGAACTGCTAGTTTTAGTCATTAAACACTTTTTTGCCACATCAATGAGCACTTTGATGAGTAACTTTTTTCTTCATTTTCTTAGTTTTTTGAATTTTGTGGAGAAGATCATTTGATTTAGAAGACTGCACTCCAGCAAGGACACATTTGTGAAAGGCTGCAGCACCTGGAGTGCCTCAGCTGGGGTAGTCCACTGGTGGTGCCAAGTAGTGGGATTTGTATCCACAGGAGTCAGAAAGTCTTTGTGTCCTCAATGATAGTGACATGAGGAGAAAGGAGAAAAAAAAAAACCAAGCAGGAGGAAAAGGGTACTGTGATACCAAGACGTTCCCCAATTAGAAGAAAGGATTTGAATCAGGTGGTTTAATGGAGCGGCAGGCATGTGTGGAAAAAGTGACAGGAATCTTCTCTGCTCTCCCTTCTTTCCCCACTTTCAGCTTGTTTCTTGCTGTTATGTGCATCTGCCTTCCTCTGAGATGGAAGTAAGTATGTAAGATGGTTTTAGAGATGCTGTGACTATCCTCTCCATCAACCCAAATGCTGCAGCGTAGCTCATCTGCTGCCCTTCCAGGACCATCAAACCTATTGGTCCTCCCTGCCCAGCAGCTCTGCTTTGCCCCAGTTCACTACTGGGGAAGCTCTGGCTTGCTCTTATAGAGCCAGGAGAGCCCAAGTTCCTGTCTGGGTTTCCTCCTTCCCCACTGTCTCCAAAACTGAAGCTGTGCTCATTGGGACAGGATGAAAACATGCAGGAAAGGAGGAGGTGCTGCAGACTGGCAGGTGTTGGGCTGAAGGTACTGACATTGCAAGAGCAGCTGTGCCTCACTGTTCTGGTGCAGTTTAGCATCATGCCCCCATAGAATCTTAGTTTTGCCATGATTCCTCTCCTCCTACACTCTGTTATTAATTCCTGCAAGGAGGGATGTGAAGGAGGATGGGCACAGGTTAGGTTTTACAGGCACACACTGGGCTGGGTTCAGCAGCAGCAGTCATTTTTCTCGTTCTTGGTAGCTGGTGCAGCACTGTGGTTTTTTTGATTTTGGGCCTGGGAACAGTGCTGATAGCACCAGTGTTTTTACTTACTGCTTGGTAATGTTTTGGTCTGACCAAGGACTTTCTGAGCCTCATGCTCTGCCAGGGAGGAGGGAAAGCCAGGAGGAAGCAGAGACAGGGCACCTGACCCAAACTGACCAAAGAGGTATTCCATACCACAGCACGTCATGCCCAGGATGTAAAAACAAAGAGCAGAGACCCAGAAGGGTGGGGCTGCAGTGCTTGGTCAGGCTGGGTACCAGTGGTGTGCGACTGTATTTTTTCCTTGTATTTACCTTGTCATTATTATTAGTGGTAGCAGTAGTGATTTGTGTTATGATTTTGTTATTAAACTGTTCTTATCTCAACCTGTGGGAGTTGCATTCTTTCAGTTCTTCTCCCCATCCCTCCAGGAGGCAGAGGGAAGAAAGAAGGGAGAGTGAGTGAGCAAAACTGCGTGGATGAGAGGCTTAAACCACGACACACACAGAGCTGAATTTTCGGAAATGTAAGAGCGCAACAGCACAGCAGCCAGCTCAGTCATGCTAGCAATGAGGTAATTAAAGAAATCCTTCCGGTTATTTGTCTTGCTGCTGCTTCTGCCTGCATGTTGCACCACACTCCGTGGAGGTGCCTGACACAGAGACAGACCTTT
Organism: Forpus xanthops; assembly: GCA_032466535.1. NCBI lineage: Eukaryota > Metazoa > Chordata > Aves > Psittaciformes > Psittacidae > Forpus > Forpus xanthops. The sequence goes on from JASSUY010042534.1 coordinate 13,733, forward strand.
AAGGTACTGCCAGGAATACTTTTATTTCATTAAAAGAAGAGATCTATAGAGAGTTGCTTTAGCAGGACAGCAGCCGAGCAGTAGAATAGTGGGGTAAAGGGAAGGGCAGGGGGAAACTGAATGGAAGAAAGAGGGTAAGATGAGAATGGATAGAAAAATATTTCTGGCACAATCAGTGGAGGTGACAGTGTGTGTCTGTTGCTCCAAACTGCAGTGAAGCTGTCACCTTGCTTCAATACCCAAGGAAAGCATAGCAATGAATCACAGACTAGTGATTCACAAACACTCTAGTTAAGGGCTGGTGCGAGCAAAGCTCCTTAAGAGAAAGTAAGTAAGGAAATGAGATTGCTTAATGTAACATGTTAATACAAGAAAGTATATAAAGAAAGTGCTTCATTAAGGGAGTGCTCTTTATAATGCAAACAAGGTATTTTTCAAATAAAAATATATGTTTGCAGGTGTACCAGTAGGAGTTAGTAACAGCATCCATGAGTGTTCCCATTTCTTTACCTTGGTCAGAAGAGTGATTTACAAAAGGCATTTGTGGGTAAGTGGAAGCACATGCTGTATTTGTGTGGGAGATCCTGTGCAGTCATATTACTGTCATGTACTTGTGTGCCTGTATTTCGCATCCTGGGCCATGGAGAATAGCCTGCGAGGACTGTCTGCCACCCAGGGCCCCCAGCTCTTGCCGTTTCCTTCTTGCATGACCTTTTCCAGGTTGATCAAGGTTGGCTTTTCAAAATCACCCCTGAATTCAAGCTTCTAGATGTCAAACAGCAATGGAAATGCAGATCCTCAGTGCCTGTGATTTGTAGTATCAAGAACAGCCGTGAAATCTACAGCAACCATTGAACTGAAATCGAGCTGAAGCCAGTGGCTGTGGATGGATTTCACAGCCTTGGGGGTTAACATCAGTCTTTCACGATTGATTCCTAGAGTTACAGCCATTTAATTAAAAAAAAACCCACACCAAAACCCAAACCCATCAAAAATAATCTTGGTTTTCCTCTGTGTTTCAGCTGTATCCCCAGTACCAAACCTGCTTTGGGTTTCTGTTTGGGTTTCATTTGTTAATATTTGTTCATTGCCTCCTGATACTTATGAGAGAAAGTTCCCTGTGAGCAATGAAAGTGGTAACAACGGAATTGTGTGCCGCTCATTTCAAGTCTCTCAAGACATTCTGTCAAACAATGCACAGAAAATCATTTAATTACCAACTCAAACCAATTCCTGTAGCCTACAGGAAGATTATTTATCTCTTGTTTCATAAAGTCTCTTTCTCATGGGTCTTGTTACTATATGTTGTTAAATGGAAATTGGTACTGAGGTCTCAAAATATCTTTACTCAGGATATTATATCCTAGTATCCTGGACTGTGTTTGATCTGAGTAATGTGATGCTGCTGGGATAAACTTCCCCCATGCAGTTTCAGTGGACTACTGTTTTCCTTATGTCTAACCCTGATTCATCACCAAGTATCGGGGATGCTGCAGTCCTTTGATGATCATTGGCAGGTTGAACGTGGTGGGAGGAAGAGAGATTTCTCATTTAATAAGGGCTGAGGTAGTATCTGAATTTTAAAAAACCTAGCAGATTACGGCATATTAATTTAGAAAAACATGCATGATCCTTAACCTTCCTCTAAGAACAGGGGAATAGGAAGTGTGCTAAGATAACACAGACTTTTTCATCAAGTAAATAAACTGATTGAAATAAGTCACTTATGCAAGGAAAGAATTAGCCTTTGAAGGCACTTTTCTTCTAATTGTGAGTTGTGTAATGCCATGTAACGGGCACATCTTTTCAAAATACACATGGAGCTAGGACTTGCTCCAAGCTTGTATATTTTTATAAAAGAACACACACTGGTGATGCGATTCCTCCCCACATGCTGTTTTATCCTGAAGGATGCTTGCACCTACTACCTCTCCAGTGATTTTTTTTCTTTCTTTTGCTTGTTATGAATATGCTAGTGACTGGTTTAAACAAACCTGAGTGAAGCAAGCTGCTTCTTCTAGATACAGAAGCATGGCTAGAGGTATCTTCAATAGTTGTTTTATATACAGTTGCCATGGAGCCTTGTCTGTAAGTCTTAATTTGGCATGATTGGTGTATGAATTTTAGGATCTTATAGAGGCTTGCCTGGGTGCAGGAAGGCCTTGAGGGGCTGGCTGACAGATAAAATGCTGATCCTACAGACCCAGATCAGCGAGGGATCCACACAAGCAGCACCATGCAGCAGGGCCAAAGGCTGAGTGCCTGAGATGAAAAGCAGCTCCCAGATGATGGGCTGGAGGCCCTAGGAGGGCTCATTGCAGCCCCTTCTCATGCAACTCTTTCCACAAGGCTGATCTCAGTTTACAGTTGCACCATGTGGAGTGGACACTGCCACAGAGCCCTGACATGTCTGATTTTGCTTATGCAAGAGCTGCAACCTACATGTGGTGTCAGCAGACAGTCTTGCACCCATAGGCTTTTAAACATTTGTGCTTTGCTCAAGTAAAAATTGAGCATCCTTCCCTCCCCTCCCCTCCCCTCTTGAAAAAGAGATCTCTATTGCCATAGGCAAGATCGAAAAGCAAAACCAAAATAAAATCTGAGCTTTGGGCAGAGTCAGCTGGTGAGTGCCCTGGTAGAGGGAAGGGATCAGGGATGGGTCTGGAGATGGCTGGATTCAGTAGGAGGGAAGGATTTGGTTTGAAAGGGAGAAGAAAAAGAGGAAAAAACATGAGCAGAAAAGTAGGAATATGCTGACTGCCAACAGACCTCTGTGAGAGATGAACCACAAGTTTGGTGGTTGTTAAATAAACTGCCCCAAGACACAAAGAGAGATGGTGAAAGATTTTAGGACTTGGTAGGAGATATTTTTCATTAACAAAAATAATAAATCACCCAAAGCAGGTTAGATCATTTATTAACAGGAAACAATGGTTTTGTGGTTGAATAAAAAGTCCCGGGAGTTTAATGATCTCACATTAATTGCTTAATCTCTTTGTATCACATGTATTCCCTTTGTGTTCAAGAGATAATTCAGTAAAACTGTATCATCTCTGTAATAGACATATTCACCTTCTTGAAGAAATGCTCTAGAACTGGATTAACCCTTTTGTAAATAGATTTGATACTACTCATCTGCTCATCAGCTGCTGAATTCGTTATCAATTCTAAGAGATCTTAGGCCTTCATTTTTGAAGAAGTTTGTTTCTAGAGAAGATTGAGTTGAGCACTTGAAATCCTGAGTCTTAATTGACGAGTGGCTTCTAAATATTTTTATATGCATTATATAGTTGCTATCTTTCTTCCCACATATAAATTCATGTTAGAAAATCATAGAATCATAGAATAGTTACGGTTGGAAAGGATCTTAAGATCATCTAGTTCCAAACCCCCTGCTCCAGGCAGGGACACCTCCCACTAAGCCATGTCACCCAAGGCTCTGTCCAGCCTGGCCTTGAACACCGCCATAGGTGGAGCATTCACAACTTCCCTGGGCAACCCATTCCAGTGACTTACCACCCTTACAGTAAAGAACTTCTTCCTCAGATCCAATCTAAACTTCCTCTGTTTACCCATCACCCCTTGTCCTCTCACTACAGTCCCTCATGAAGAGTTCCTCCCCAGCATTCTTATAGACCCCTTTCAGATATTGGAAGGCTGCTATGAGGTCTCCACGCAGCCTTCTCTTCTCCAGGCTCAACAGCCCCAACTTTCTCAG
>JASSUY010042537.1:0-15936 GCA_032466535.1 Forpus xanthops
AACCAAGCGCTGTGTGCAATAAAGTTGAAGTTTGCTGACGACCACCTGGTGTCTGCTCTTCCCTTCGCCGACACATATCTATTTTAGGTTGGAGGTTGGAGGGTTTTTTTCTTCTATATTTTCACATTAGTACTGAAAGTGAATAATTTGTGTTACGTTTTAAGTATGTAATGCAACATAGTGAACTGGAGAGCTAAGATTCGTTTAGTGCAATAGGCTTATTCAAATAATTATGTCTATGCTTTTGGCAGGTAGCTTTATGTATAGAGAGATAAAGACACACACACTCCAGTACAGGTAATTTGTTATTCCAGTTGACATTCATATTAGACATCAAAGTAGCTTAAAATCAGGGTGAACTTTCCTATTGGCTTTAGGGAATGGCATAAATACAGGTTTTTTTTCCTTTTCTTCTTTGGCTACTACTCAAATGTCTATTTATTTAAAATTCAAGGTGGATTTACTAATTATTGCCAGAGGTATTGTAATCTTAATAGGTCATAATAGGTTATATATGTCATTCCATTTTATATGCACACAGGAATCTCATTATAGTACATAAAAATGAGATTAATGAGATTCTTTTTTTATGTCAGATTTGATAATAGGTTGAATTGCTTATATCTGTGACTTAAACTTTAGAACATGTGACACATGGAAGCTTTATGTGAGCATATTAGTATAAGCAGTTGATGCTTATACTAAATAGGTGTCTCTAATAAGGACTAAATAGCAGACCCAAGGGAGCAGCTTAGTATCTCTTTACCAATGCTTATCATAGCAAATTCATTTCAGTATATTTAATCAGGGATTTTGTACCTGAGATTTTATTTCCTGAATGTATTTTGGATGGTGTGGCTTTAGAGTATAGAAAATAATAGAATATAGAAAACAGACTTAAAATGACAAAATGGTATTTATTCTAATGTTAAATTATTGTTTGGAAAGGAGAAATGAGAAAGCGCAGTGCCATGCAATTTTTGTACTACAGAAATGTATTAATTTGCATGTGTCACTAAAATAAGACACAATCTTTCTGTTTTTATAAATCTTAAAACTCATTTATTGGAAGCAATGGATCAGTCCAGCTATCATTTTAGAATTGCTGGGGGAAAATGTGTACTCTAAGCCAGCAGAAAGGGGTCATGCGGAATGATAGTACTCTCTCCCCATAGACTCTATGTATTTCAGATGTTTGATGCACGTGTCTTTGTGAGTTAGGGAGATAGAATATTTGTTTATTTGGGAGCAGATGCTCCTGGCATGGAGTGATATGTGACAAGGCAATGGCTTTAGTCTTTTTTTTTTTTTTTTTTGTGAATGGCCCATCTTGCAAAGAAGGGAAAACATAGCATTTGCTGTGTGTAGTAGAGGGTTCCTGAGAAGTGAGCACATGAATACTGCAGTTTTTCAAAGTTTATAATGTGGCCGTATAAAGACAGATTTTATGTACCTGCATAATACATGTTACTTCATAATCGTGATCTTTCTGTGAGATTTTCCTCAAAGATAAAGCTGTTCAAAGAAATGACCTCTGCATGTATTTTAACATTGGTAACATCACATTCCTCTGGAATTCATTGTTAAAGTACTAATCATGTTGACTAAAATGTTTCACAAAGGTACTCTGACTCAAGGTCTGAAAACCATTAGTGTAAGCATTAAAAAAATCTACACACCAGAGACAACTTTATTTTACCATTTTGCAGAATCTTAGGAGGGATAAGCTATGTTAGGTAATCCAGAAAATTTCTTCTAAAGCAGGAATTCTTCTTTCACTGAGCTATTCAACTCTAACTGTACACTACATCTACTCCTGTTTTAAATATTTCGAGAGACAGTCTCTACTTATATTCTAATCTATGTCACATTCTTACCTCTGCTTGTTATAGCAGTATGCAATGAAGAGAAATCCCATAAAGACCTCAAAATTATTATTAGCTTTTTCATGGGAGATAATAAATGAAATTTTCTCTAATTTACTATTGGGTATATCGGCTTAGTGAAAAGGGCATTTTTAAAATTCAATTTTTAAAGGAAAAGAATTTTGGAGAAGTTTTTATGTTTATTTTTAAGAACCTTGCATGATTCTGGAGGTAATGGATTTTTGACAGTTTATTCTATTAGTTCTTTATGAAAAACAGCTCAAACACCCATAATTACTTCTGGTAATAGGTAAATAATTCTGTTCACTCAGATCTACTCTATTATCCCATGGAAAAAGCATTAATGAAAAAAATAATTAGAAATTCATAACAAAAGGTAAAAATTGTAGAGAGAAAAAAAAATCTTCTGGGGAAGCTTTTAAAATATTTTGTCTTACAGTTTAAGAAATGCAAACTCTTCTGAAATTCATTTCCCTGCAGCTATTGATAATTACTTCATTGCCACATGCTTTTGTGCAGAAATAGAAATACAGAATCAGTATGTTACAGTAAGGTAGATGCTAAATTGAATTATGTCCCCAGCTATACCAGTGTAATTGGCTTCAGTTCAGCACAAGTAGTCAAAATTGTGCTTGTGCAAATAAGACTAGATTTTGGCCCAATCACTTCGAAGAAATGGGACTAATAAAAGTAACAGCATCTTTATAACTATCTAAAACGCTTTTGCCTTCTGTTAATGTACTTTACCAATATAGATGCAACCTACCATTGCTTCACTGGCTGTCTTCCCCTGATTTTTGAAGTTACAACACTGATCTGCGTCTATACTTCCAGCCCTTCCTAAAAACTTTATACTGCTATTTTAAAGGTAATTTTCCCTTCTTTATATCCATCCCTGGACATGACAATGAATGGTTTATCTTTTTTTAGTCTTTATATTAATGTTATTCATTTGAAATCAGTTCCAATGGCACCAATTAGAATACTTTGTGCCTAAATTTCATCAAGCTCTTTCTGGATGTGCAGCGATGTACAGCTCTTTGTGTCATGTTCACTGATGCTTCCAGACATACATTTAATTTAGGAATATTCAATATAGGTATCTCAGTATAAGTCATGCAAAACAGATTAATGATAGGAGGAAGTGTACACATTTGGTGCCTTCAATCGTATCATAAAAGATCAGACTCAAAGCATACACATTTGTGGGCAAAGGACTTGCCTTGATTGCTTTAAAGGGTCTACAAGGCTGAAGGTCAATCTGAGCTCAGCCTGCAAAAGCTGTCTGATAACGCCTAATACCAGGTCTTGCTTAGAAAGGTGTGGCAGACAACTGTGTCTGACACTGGACACATAATATTTAATACTCATTGCATGATAGTAGATAAGAGACATGAGCCTTCTGTAAGCATGTGCCTGCATAAGGAAGATCTTGATATTTTTTTGTCAGACACCACCTGAGAGTGGCTTCTCTTTGTACATCATGGACTGGGAGAAATTTAGACCCTTTTTTGGTCCTGGTCCTTTGCTGAAAGTACAGCACAGAATCATACTGGTGCTCTGTAAAGTCCAGTCATGGGAGCACAGAGCAAGGAAGTCACTGCAGGCAACAGTGATGCAGCTTTTGCAACAGGAAATTAAAATGTAAAGTTTCTCATAAATCCCAAGCTTTAAAACTTTTGGGAGTCCTGATTATATGGGTTTTGCAGCTATCATTATTGTTCTGGAGTGAATTCTTAATGTATTAATCTAGACAAAAATCTATTACACTCATATGGGATGTTTCCCTCTGTTTCACCATTACTGCCAAGTGTACTTCAGAATTTTATGTGTATAGTCTTTAACTGTATGTATTTCCTTCCATAAAGACACTGTTTCTTACCTCTTTTTCTGTGTCTTTCTCAGGCAATTTACTGAAGCCTTGGTTGGGTCTTCCTTTCTCCATAAGGAAAGAAATTTTAGGTAAAAATACAGTGCCAGAGACAAAGAAGACATAAACATAATGTATAAAAATCACATTATAACTTCACAGATTCTCTAAACCACCACATATGGAATAATCAGTTTTTTTTAAAAAGATTTTGTTTTAAAGGAATGATTATGCTTGACATTAAAAGATTTGACTCTCCATTGTGAAATTAAAGCTATCTTCATTAATAACTGTATTAATTTATATTAATTTTATTAGGTTTTTTATATATTATATTGTTTAGCATTAGAAAACTATTTCATTTGATGGCAGTGAGACACATTCCTTTATATTGTGATGAAAAGGGAAGTTGTGAATGCTCCACCACTGGCGGTGTTCAAGGCCGGGTTGGACATAGCCTTGGGTGACATGGTTTAGTGGGAGGTGTCCCTGCCCATGGCAGGGGAGTTGGAGCTAGATGATCTTAAGGTCCTTTCCAACCCTAACTATTCTATGATTCTATGATTCTATGAAAAGCACTGCTTAAGTAATTTCTATATCTGCTTGCCTTCCAGTTTCTCCTCTCATTTTGCTCAAGAAAGTTTAAAAATAAACCCTCTGTATAACCCTCTCTCCTTCAACCATTTTATTTCCTAATCATGTGTGGTTTTTTTAAGCTAAACATCAAAAATCTCTTTAGTTTCTTGTCATATAAAAACACATCCATGTCTCCAAACCCAAGTGCTTTAGGTCCATGCTGCACTTTTGAAGGAGATGAATCAAGTGAGGAATATGTTCTCTACACTTGAGATCTCTGAATTTTACAGAGTGTGATTAACATGAGCCTTAAAACAGATGGCCATTAAACATTATGATGGATTAAGGGTAAGAGTGTAAGGAGTCCTTCCCTAAGGAAGAAGGAGCAACAGAGATGACATGTGATGAACTGACAGCAACCTCCGTTCCCAGATCCCCTGCATGACTGGAGGGGAGGAGGTAGTGAATTCAGTGGTAAAGTTAACCCATGAAGAAGAGAAATAGGAAGCAGCTCTGAAGATTTGGTTTTATTTCTCATTATCCTACTCAGATTTGATTGTCAATAAATTGAACTAATTTCCCAAGTCAAGTCAGGTTTGCCCATGTACTGGAATAGATTGATTTTGAATGCATCATGAAATGGAATATTTAAAATTGCTTTGTGTCTTACTTTGGTGTGTTTTTCCCCCAAAACACTATTTACATTTCAACTGAAACTCTTGTAATATTGCATGGTCAATTACAATTAAATCCTTCTACCAAGTCTTTATAGTCAGCCTTTATTTTTAGAGATCTGAGCATTTTTGCATCACGTTTCCATTATAGTCAGTGAAGAGTAAATCCTACAGTCTGAAGGGCTTTTCACCTTACCCTGAACTAGTTATTTACGTATGGTTCCAAAATAATAGGGTCATTTTTGTCTACAGTACAGTGTTCTTAGAAGAAATATAAGATTTTTTAAAAATCTCTTTCTATAAGACCCATGTTGACTCTTATTATAAAGCTTCTTTTCTTATTTTACATGCTTTGTACTAATTTCTCTAATACAGAAAGCTAACTTCTTGGTCTGTAGTTTTCCAAATTCCACATTTCATTCTACTGATAATGAGTTTGATTAAATGATAGGTTATGGGATTAGTGATTTCACAGTTTCATTTCTTAGTCCTTTCTGAGCAACTAAATTAATACTTGACAATTTCTTCCTATTCATCTTCCATATTGTTCTAAAATATATTCGGGTGATATATCTGCAAGATATAACTCTGCAAGAGTTTCTTCAATTTACCTCATGTAAAGAGCAGTTCCAGGCAGAACAGCCTGTAGCTGTTCTTTGAGGAGAACACCAATGCAAAAAATGCTTTTAATTCTCATCTTATCTTTCTTGAGCATTCTTATCACAACTTTCTCATCTATTGAATTTACTGGCAGTCTTCCTGCTTCTATAGTATTTAAAAAAAAAAAAAAAAAAATTATTAGTGCTTTCCATGTTTTTTTTTTTTTTTAGAAAACTGTTTTCCAAAGCATTTATTGGCCCACCTTTTTAGAATTTTGTATTTATATTTCTATGAGCAAGGGCTGTGCCCAGGTAGCCAAGAAGGCAAACATCCTGGCTTGTAGCAGAAACTGTGGCCAGCAGGGCTAGGGCAGTACTCGGCACTGGTGCGACCACATCTCAAATGCTGTGCTCAGCTTTGGGCCCCTCACTACAAGAGAGCCATTCAGGGAATGAAGCATCCAAAGAAGAGCAATAAAGATGGCAATAAAGATGAAGTGTCAGTAGAGCAAATCCTATTAGGAATGGCTGAGGGAACTGAGGTTGTTTACTGTTGAGAAAAGAAGGCTCAGGGGAGACATTTCTGCTCTCCACAGCTACCTGAAAAGATGGCATAGTGAGGTGGGCGTCAGCCTCTTCTCTCAAGTAAGAATCAATAGGACAAGAGGAAATGGACTCAAACTGCATTAGGGGAGGTTTAGGTTGGATATTAGCAAAAAGTTCATCACAGAAAGGGTTGTCAAGCATTGGAACAGGCTGACCAATGAAGTGATTGAGTCATAAAATCATAGAATAGTTAGGGTTGGAAAAGAGCTTAAGATCATCTAGTTCCAAACCCCTGCCATGGACAGGGACACCTCACACTAACACATACCTCCCAAGGTTATGTTCAGCCCTGCCTTGAACACTGCCAGCGACGGAGCATTCACAACCTTTTTGGGGAACCCTTTCCAGTGCCTCACCACCCTTACAGTAAAGAATATCTTCCTCAGGTCCAATCTAAACTTCTCCTGTTTAAGTTTGAACCTGTTACCCCTTGTCCTTTCACTACAGTCCCTCATGAAGAGTCCCTCCCCAGCATCCCTATAGCCTCCTTCAGATACTGGAAGGCTGCTATGAGGTCTCCACGCAGCTTTCTCCTTTCCAGGCTGAACAGCCCTAACTCTATCATCCTATCTTCATGGGGGAGGTGCTCCAGTCCCCTGATCATCCTCATGGCCTTCCTCTGCACTTGTTCCAAGAGTTCCATGTTCTTTTTATGTTGAAGACACCAGAACTGCGCACAATACTCCAAGTGAGGTCTCACAAGAGCAGAGGGGCAGGACCACCTCCTTCGACCTGCTAGTCACGCTCCTTTTGATGCAGCCCAGGATATGGTTGGCTTTCTGGGCTGCAAGAGCACACTGCCGGCACATGTTCATTCTCTCATCAACCAACACCCCCAAGTCCATCTCCTCAGAGCTGCTCTGAATCACTTCTCTGCCCAGTCTGTAAATGTGCCTGGGATTGCTCCAACCCAGGTGTAGGACCTTGCACTTGTCATGGTTAAACTTCATCAAGTTGGCATCGTCCCACCTCACAAGTGTGTCAAGGTCCCTCTGGATGGCATTCCTTTCCTCCAACATATCAACAGAGCCACAGAGCTTGGTGTCATCAGCAAACTTGTTGAGGGCACGCTTAATCCCACTGTCCACGTCACCGACAAAGATGCTGTTCCAAGACAGTAAATCTGAGCACACTGCAGAGCCTTGGCTGAGAGTCACCATCCCTGAAGACATAGCAGTTGGATTCGATGATCTTTCCCAGCCAAAATTATTCCACGGTTCTACATTTAACATGAGAAAATTGCTATTTTTTTTCTTCTATATTTTTTCTATTTTTTAAAAAAAGGAAATAATTTTAATTATAACAATGTCCTTTAACTTGTTTTACAGTCAACAAGCCTTTTGGAGAGTTAGGGGAGCTGTCATTTTGAAGTCCATTTTAGTGTGTCACATTTATATATGCTGGGTAAACTAGCAATTTTGAACAGTGCCCAGACTGATGGCAAGCTTTTTAATCTTTAACATCCTTTTTAAAATTATTATTAAATTATTTTTCTCATTCATTGTAAATACTGGTTTTGAAATTAAGAATTACAATTCTAGGTTTTCTGAATTTGTTTTTTGCTTATAAATGCATTGAGGTGAGCAGACCTTCTCCCCTGTCATTAGTTGCTCTGTAATGAAATCTTTTATTATTTATGATTAGTTAATCTGTGCAGTAAGTCTCATTGTAAGAGTACCCCATCTCTATGGAAACACTGAAATTTCCTATTACCATTGTTATTGCTGCTGTTGCAGTGTCTGCAATTTGCTTAGCATGTTGTACACACAAATAGGCACCTGACAGTGAAGTTGTCCACTTGTTCTCTTCCTATTTATGTGTATGATGTTTAAGTTACTTGTTGATTCATTGAGGAATTTTCTTCTTTGACTCTGTTTTATTGATATGTGACGCTATCTAGCTCAGTGATTTAGTGAAATGTGCCAGTCTTCTACTGAAATGATACATTGTGTTCTGGAGAAAGAATTCCTTAAGATCCATATCCATTCTATGAGTCTCTTCCTTCCATGTTTCTGATAATCTTTTTCTTTTTATTTATTTATTTTTCTTTTTAGTTCTGGCATTGTATAGATGAAAAAAAAAATCATTTATTTCCTGCTATATAAGTTAAGGATCCAGAGGTTGCAAATTCTGTGCTAAAGAATGAGTCATCGCAGCTGGATCAGGAGGTATGTTTACCATAGTTTCTGTTATTATGAAGACTGAAAAGACAAAACACTTGGAATCCAAAATAGGTATTTAAAATAAAATAAAAAAAAAAAAAAAAAAAAAAAAAGAAAACAAAAACAAAACAAACAAAAAAAAAACAACAAAAACAAAAAAAACTCATGTGGACTTTTTTATAATCACAATATTCCTCCTTCCCCACACCTTTGGAAGCTGGTCTGAGAAACAAAATATTAGATCATGCATAGAGACCCCATATTTTCTTGGTGTTGTTGGAGGCATCAATTCCTCTTCTATAGCCTCTGTAACATCTGCTATCAGGATAACTGTCAGGGAACATGACTTTCTCTCAGGAAGGCAACTATAACAAAGCCAGAAATTGTTGGCTGTTCCCAGTCTGTGAAATAAATGCAGAATTGAACTCATTGGATTTAGAAAATACTACATGCAATTTTATATGTCCCTCCATCTGAACAGTGTAATTAAATGTCAAGAGAAAATTAAAACATATCTACAGGTTCATGAACTTGTAATGTCAGATTAATTCTACATGAAATTAAATGCAGCTCTAACAATTTATACATAGTTTTTTTTTCTATATTTCTCTTGAATGTTATAGAATCACAGAATGGATTAGTTTGGAAGGACCTTAAAGATCATTCAGTTTCAACACCCCTGCCAAGGACAGGGACACCTTCCTTCATCCAACCTAGCCTTGAACAATTCCAGGGATGGAGTAGCCACAGCTTCTCTGGGCACCCTGTGCCAGTGTCTCACCACCCTCATATTAGAGTACTAAAGACTTGTAGCTTAAAGCAATTTCCCCTTGTCCTGTCCCTCCATGCTCTTGAAAAAGTTCCATACCATATTTCTTGTAGGCCCCTTTTAGGCATTGGAAGATTGCTATAAGGTCTCCCCAGAGCTTTCTCTTCTCCAGGCTGAATAACCCCAAATCTCTCAGCTTGTCTTCACAGGTGGAGTGCTCCAGCCCCCTGTGGGCCTCCTCTAGACTAGATTGATCAAGGCCAAATGCCTCTTTTGTTGGGGACCCCAGAGCTGAGTATGGAACTGCAAGTGGGTTCTCAGGAGAACAGAGAGGGAGAATCACTTCCCTCAACCTGTTGACCACACTTGTTTTGATGCAGCCCAGGTCATGGTGGACTTTCTGGGCTACGAATGCACACTGTTGGCTTATGTTGAGCTTCTTGTCAGACAACATCTCCAAGTTCTTCACATCAGGGCTTCTCTCAATCCATTCTCTGCCCAGACTGTACTTGAGATCGCCCTGGTGCAAGTGCAGGACCTTGCACTTGGCCTTGCTGAACTTCGTAAGTTTTGTAGACGCCTGCCTCTTGAGCCTTGCCAAGCTTCCTCTGGATGGCATCTCTCCCCTCTAGTGAGTTGACCATACCACACAGCTTGGTGTCATCAGCAAATTTGCTGGGAATGCAGTCAATCCCAATGTCCATTTCACCTACAAAAATGTTAAACAGTGCTCATTCCAGTACTGAACCCTGAGGGTCACCACTCTTCGTTGGTCTCCACTTGGAAATCAATCTGTTGACAGCTACTTGAATGCAAATGTCTTAAAAACTTCTAGATAAAAATTAAGTTTGGATTATGGCCTGGATTTTTTTTTTTTTTTTTTTTTTTATCTGTAATTTGCAATAGCAAACAATTAAATCAAGCAAGACAGCCAGCAGGTAATAATTATAGATACGTAGCAGATAGCAAATAATGATAACAATAATAATAGAAAACAGACAAATCTCATCTGAAATAGGTTAAATAAGAGCAGACCTCTACTCTGTTGACATAGATGATCCATTCTAGGTCTTCAAAAGCATCTGGCCCCAAAAACATCTGGGTTCATTCACGCAAGCTACCTCAGAAAATCAGAATTTTTGCTTAAAATCAATCTGACACTCTCTAAAGAGAATATACTGTGATGACAGGAGCCAAGATAAAGTTATTGTTCTTCAGTTGTTCACTGGATTTATGCATATTGTTATAAACTATTCTGCATATGATTAAGACACCATGCCTCCTTTTCCTTCATTCACCCTCATAAAGATTGTTTCTTTTTTTCCCCTCTGTATTGCGTTTTGTGTCTCTCATTTGCAGGGCATCTTCCGTAACACACATTCATCACTTCTGATAGCCAAGCTGACAAGAACAAATCTTGCGTCTGATTTTGTGCGTCCAGCACCTTAGTGAATCTCTGCTATTGGGACATAAATTCTGCTTCTTAGTGACAAGAAACGGTACATTATTTCTCCTTTGATATTACAGTGCATACTAATTCATTCATATTCATTCCTAGCTAGTTTCTTAGCAAATTTTCCCATTACAGATTTCTTGTCAGAAGCAACAGACTGGCCTAAAGCTTTTGGTAAGTGACAGCAAATGGTATTCCCTATTGTAATGGCTTGGATAGGTAATTGTAAACAATTGGATTTGCTTGTGTGGTGTATGACTGGAAATGACAATGCCATTTTTCTAGCTGAAGTACTGTTCTAGATCAACCCTTAACAAAAACAAAAAGTCAGCACTTTTCTATACAGCAAATGCAAAAGCTGGTTTAGTGGAGCTTTCATCTTACCATCTTAAGGAGACTTTAATCCCATGATTTTAGAAGCCCAACTTTATACCAAATTTATTAAACTGGAAAGTTCCTGTAACAGCAGTACACTATGGTCATAATTTTCAGCTGCAATACTTATTGGAAGACAAATTCAATGCACTGAAATAGGTTTCAGTTATAATTAGCTTGCTATTGTAGAACTATGAAATATTAATTTTAACAGATTTTTACATTTTAATGCCTTTTTTCTACCTCTCTAATCCACTTAAAATTTTGTCTTACAGTAAATCAAACCATTATTTACCTGCTGCGTACACAGATATTTTACTATCTTTTTTAATCAAGAAATAAATGAAAATCCGTTGCTCCATTCTGTACTCCATTTATTCCAGAGCTTTGATACTTAAGTTTTACAAAATGTCTGTGAATTCTTTCACTAACTGCCTTCCTTTTTCTTCTTCCCTCCGTTTATATATAATTTCCCAGTTTGAACAAATTATAATGCAATATTTTTGCAGTTACAATTTCCAAAACTGCTGTCAAAAGAGAGAATTATTAACTATTGTTTTTCAAAGACCTAGAAGCTTAGTTTTATATTTGCATGTGGAATGTGATGTCCATTTATGACAGAACTAACCAGCAAATTTTAAACAATAAGTGGATTTCTGAAATCAAAGAAATTGATCTGTAATGCAAAGGAAAACAATTGTAATGCAGTGGAAAAAATGGAATTTGCAATGCAGACAAAACAATCTTTGCAGAGCATAGATAGTAAATTGATTTGATTTGCCATATTGTAATTGTTTGTTGTGTTTTGTTGTTTTTTTTTTTTCGCACCCTTTCATTCAATTGCCATTCTATAATCTGCTTTGATTCTGACAGGGTTTTTTTCATTCTTACAAAAAATGTGGCACTTCATCCATACAATGAAGGTGCAAAGGTGTGAATTTCAATAAATGAAGACTGCTAAATGCTAATGAGGATCTGTTTGCATGATTTGTGGCATATCAAATTTAATAGAAGTTTCATTAGATTTAAACATGATCTCATGTAGGAAAATGGTCCTGTAACAAAATTAGTTATGCACACTCAAAGCACCAAAGCAGGTTCTGAATTAATTTTAAAGGAAGAAACTCAAGTAAATACTTTAAAAAAGAAAAAAAATATATTCTTAAAAAAATTGTTTTCTGGGATTTATAAAAAGACTTGGTTATTGGTCTATGCATGCTTATGAGGGTGCAAACCTGGACTCTCATGACAGTTTTTATTAGAAGGTTATTTGGGCTTCTGAATTAAGTTTCAGGTGTTTTTTGATAGTGTTTGGATTGGGGTGTGGGCTTTGGTGTTTTGGAGGATTTTTTTTTTTTTATTTTTTATTTTTTTTTGTGATTGGTTGGTTGGTTGGTTTAGCTTGGTTTCTTTTTTCTGTTTGGTTTGGCTTGGCTTTTTCCCCTCAGCTTCTCTTCTGTGCAGATTTTTGAGAAGCTGGAGAGAAGAACAAAACTTACATAGTTCAGTATCTGCCCTTGTGTCACATTTGATTGTACAGCAAGGTCTGTACAAATTCATTAGAGTGATGAATTTTTTCTTCTATTTTTTTTTTTTTTGTCAAGTGATATGTTATCTGCCTTTAAACATGGTTGCACCAATGGTACCCATTGAATGGCATGCTTTTTCCCATGGAAACTCATGATACTTTGACATATATTTGTTATTTATATATTTCATATTTACAACATTGTTTGGATTTTTTCATCACAAATTTTGCAGTGCATTTTGCAAAGATCATAGCAACAGATGCCCAAAAGCTTTATTTAAAGGATTACTAATGTCTTTTTCTGTCATGCGCTCAGCAGTAGCAGACATTTTTCTCCTTCTTTGTAGGTGGTGCAGCACTATGTTTTTGACTTTTGGTCTGGGAACAGTGCTCATAACACTGATCTTTTCAGTTACTGCTTAGTAATGTTTAGTCTGACCAAGGATTTTCTGAATCTCATGCTCTACCAGTGAGGAGGGGAAGCCAGGAGGAAGCAGAGAGAGGACACCTGACCCAGACTAACCAAAGAGGTATTCCATACCACAGAACATCATACCTAGGATGTAAAAACTAGGGGCAGGACCCCAGATGAGTTAGTTCATGGCTTGGTCACTGGGTGGCGAGTGGTTTCATTCTCTTTCCTTGTGTTTCTCTTGTCATTATTATTATTGGTGGTAGCTGTAGTGATTTGTGTCATACCTTAGTTATTGGACTGTTTTTTCTCAACCCATGGGAGTTACATTCCTTCGATTCTCCTCCCCATCCCTCTGGGAGCAGGGGGTGGTGGTGAAGAAAGAGAGGGGAGTGAATGAGTAAACTGCATGAGAGGCTTAAACCACGACATTTTCTCATAAACAAGGTGAATAATATCACTGTGACTGTATGTGTTGCAGTAGAAAAAGCTAAAATAACTGCCCTTCTGACTGCATCAGCACTAAATGCAGTGTGAACTGTGGATTATGAATTTTCAGTTCTTCACTCAAATAAATTGTTGAACAATTCCTTTCCAACAGTAAAATATATCTCTGGGAACTCAGAGCATCAAAGAGTAAATGTTGGCACAGTGCAGCACTGTATTTTAAGCAGAGCTAGATTTTCTTGGTTTTTTTTTTTTTTTTTTTTTTAAAGTCTGATTAATTGATCCAGATTTTATATTTTGGAGTGATTTAACTTTACTATAGAATGATACAAAGATTATTCTATATTTTTTTTTTAATACCTACATATATATATACATACACACATGTATAATATAAGGAAGATTAAAGTTTTAGAGCTTCCCATGTCTTTCTTTGAAACATGGTTAACTAATGCCAGGGGTTAGCAAAAACAGAATCCAGACTTGATATCAGTTAACATGATTATCAACATATCTGTAATTGAGCATCAGTGTTTTCTAATTAGAATGGTCTTCATCAGCTGAGATGAATACATTCATAGTCTGCAACAAAGGTTTTCAGGGTTTGCTGTTTGGTTGGTTTTTTTTCATGTTCACATGTGTTGTAGACATCCTCTCTGAAGTGGAAAAAAATCTCCCCTGACAGTTAAACCTTTTTCTTTAACACAAGCTAGACTTAGAAATGTATGCCCAGCACAACTCAGGTTGAATTTATAATGGTACTGTTTTTTAATGAAGTAATTATGCCAATAATCCTTCCCTCTTTGAAAATGTAGCTTCTAGACCATGACTTCTCAAATAATTACATAATACCACTTTTCTAATACTCTTGTACTCTGAGATGCAACTTAACAAGGTTGCTTAAGGAAATCACAAAACAATTCTGAAGAAATTTGTCACAGCTGCAACTTTCTTAAAAAAAAAAAAAAAAATAAACCCAAAACACCCTACTTCAAACCATTTCTTTTACAGAATGCACAGCTTGAAATTAGTTTTGTTATCTTAAATTTTATTGTTCACTTCAAAATAACCTTTCACTTTTAAATGGAAATTGTAGTAGCAATCACACAAGACTCTAAGTGAAACACAACCTAGTGAGTCCACTGGACTCGCTAATTAAAATTAAAAGTTTACACTGACTGCTATCTTGGGATTTTTTTCCCATTTCTTTTTTTCGATATGTTTTTATGTTTTACCATTAACCTTATCCTAAATTGTGAATAAAATTTTTACTTTTTTTTAGAAATCTCAGCTAATTCAAGGAGTAATCTTAGGCAAAAAATAAAATAAAAAAATAATTGACATTTTAAATCAATTTGCTGTTTAGTATGGAAATTCTGGTATCAATAATGAAGAATACTTGAGGTTTCTTTGCAAACAAAGATGTACACTGTCACCCACCAAAAGCAGTACCTTAGGTAAATACTGATTGAGTAAGAAGAGAAAAATATACAGCATCCCCATACGAATTCTTCATACATGTACCAATTAAACAGTGCTATAAATATGTGGCAATTCCAGATTGGAACATTTAACAGTTCTTCTTTGTAAAAGCTTTGTAAAAGAAAAATTGAAGTCCTCATGTCTAAACCAGAAATATTTGAGGTACCGCAGTCATGATATTATACTTACTAAGACAGTTTAAATTTTCTAAATTTGATTGTTGAAGTTGGGTGATACACCAAAAAGCATATCTACACTGAGTATCCAGTAGTTGCCATATATATTAAAGTCTTTATATTGTCTGCAAGTGTGTAAAAAATTCATCGCAAAACAATTCCATCAAGGAAAGTTTTAATAACAGCAACCGCCACTTTCCCATCTGATTGCTCTACATTTGCTGAAGACAGACTTGCTTCACACTGCAATTTGCTCAGTAATCAATACATTGGCCTTGAATATCTTCTTAACAGCCCAGTAAGTGTTATACATTTTTTCATACTGAAGACATTGTGTGTTTGATATCTCTCTTTAAAGAAAGAGCCTGTACAGTAGAAAATACAGACAGAAGAATATGTGATGTGCAGCCTAAAGATTTTTGTTCTGATCGACTCTTATTTCTGGTCAGACAACAGAGCTGAATCTCGTTTTTTTCTTTTTTTTATTATGTACGTCTTGTCACTGACTAGTGAAGCGCAGGACACAATTAGGGTTTGATTTCCACACTTATTTGCCTACTCATAATGTGCTTGCTACATGTGCTGGCCTTGAAAACAAGGTATGCCACAACTGCAGCTTGCAGGAGCATGCTTTCACAATAAATATACATTACCTAAAAAAAAAAAAAAAAAAAGAAGATAAATTTTAAAATATTTACTGACAAAAATTCCTCACATTTTTGAATTAGTGGTCTTCCCAAAATGATAGACAAATCATAGATCTCTTTATATAATGGCCTTTTGCCTTTTACTTGGGACAAGAAAGAATGAAGATGTAAGCAAAGGAATAAATATTATTCCTGAACTCATATTCTTTATAATTATTTAGTGTTATGACTGGAATAAAATATCTCCCATAGTTTTCTGAACTTTAGGGGAGAT
>JASSUY010042539.1:0-35416 GCA_032466535.1 Forpus xanthops
CAGCAATCTACCTCCATGATACTGGCAACAGAGATATCCTGACCCGAAATTCTCTTTGGAGATGAGGTTTGAGATCTGGACAGGAAAGAATCATCAGCAAATCTACTTTTTTTTGGATACCAAGCTATGATGATTCAGCATTAGTAACACCGAGGAGACCAAACAATAACCATGGACAAGAGCCTGCTATGGTCTCTCAGGTAGCTGTAGGGAGCCTCATTGCACTAAATGCTGGCCTGAAGCCCACCGCAGTACATGAGAAGTTCGAGCTGTGCCAGGACACTGACACCACTGCCAAGGGGCTGAGAACGATTCAGGTAATAGGAGAAAGCAACAGTTCATGTGCCAGAGGCTGAGAGCCAAGCATCACTGCCACCTCTATGGCAGCAAGGTTGGTACTTTGTCCAACTGTCTATACAAAGGTGTAGTGATTGTGACTCACCCCCATGCCACAGCGCTCTTGAGCTGTCCACCCTTGTTTGGTTTTCAGCAGTGACATGTTCATCTCCAATTTACTACGTGGACTTTGATAACTGTTTCAACCTTTCCCTCCCCATTGCCACAAACAAGCCACAACAGTTCCTCCTTATGACTGCCCTCGATCCACACCAGCTAAATGGTGCTGGTGAAGAAGTTGCTCAAATGGAAGCAACCAGCGGGAAAGAAGAGGCACAATCTAGCTGCTAAGACTGCAGATGTCACCTGGCCGGGAGCAGCAGAACAGACTTGGGATTACAATGAGGTTGTAGATATGTGCAAAAGCTCAGGAAAGTTTCCTCCTTTTCCATCTCAGTGCTGGGCTTCATCAGCTATTGACCTGCAGGCCTCTGCAAGGAAAATAGATGAGGGAAGAGCAGCAAAGTAAGGTATGAGACTCTGGCAACTCAGCACCAAGACAGATGCTGGCAGTAAAGCTGCAGGTACCTCAAAACAAACCACTGAAGAACCTGAAGGAGGTCAAAGGAGGACAACCAGTCTTGAAGGAAGCAGGGTGGGAGACAAGAGAACTTATCCAGATGGATCAAATCCTCACACGGACTCTGAAGCGTGTGACTGGTGGGAAGAGGCCATGCTCTCCCCCCTTAGTACAAAACTACTTCTCTTATTATATCCACATCACTGAAATCAGCATATGGCTTGCTATCTCCAAAGGTTACTATACTGACAGCATTTTCTACTGTAATGTGAAGCCATAATCTGCTGCTGACTGGAAGTGAGGAAAAGCCAATTCTTTCTGCTGGCTAAACCACAGAACTGGGAGTCAGGAGACTGAATAATTTTTCCAGCTCAGCCAGTGTTTCACTCCATACTGTTGATTATGGCACTTGGACTCAGTTCTCAGTGGTGAAAGAAAAGGGCAGCATTTCCTATTGTTGGGTGACTTGAAACTTAATTAATGTTTTCTGTGTGATGACCCTCAAAACAGAGATGCCAAACATCACAAAGCACTTGGCACCCCTTTTTTCGCTCTCAGCCTCCAAGTCAGCAAAGGGTCTTGATTATCATGAAATCACACAATAATCATACAATCACAGAATAGTTAGGGTTGGAAAGGACCTTAAGATCATCTAGTTCCAACCCCCCTGCCATGGGCAGGGACACCTCACACTAAACCATGTCACCCAAGGCTCTGTCCAACCCGGCCTTGACCACCACCAGGGATGGAGCATTCACAACTTCCCTGGGCAACCCATTCCAGTGCCTCACCACCCGAATTTCTTCCTTATACCCAATCTAAACTTCCCCCGTTTAAGTTTGAGCCCATTACCCCTTGTCCTATCACTACAGCCCCTAATGGATAGTCCTTCTCCAGCATCCCTATAGTCCTCCTTCAGATACTGGGTCTCTTCTGCCTGTTACTGCTGCTGGATTCATGACAAGAGCTGCATAAAAATCATTCCACTGTCCCAGACTCTACCACTCATGTATCAGGCCAAGAGAGACCCTGACAGTGAACTCTTGTGCACCCTTGTCATTTTCTCCCACGTTTTACAGGTTCAGAGAAGTGTGCTGAAGTTCACTCTTGCTACCTGGTTGGCAGGTCTTGCTCAGAAATTATTTCATTCATTATCAGCACATTTTCGAAACTGAAGGCTTTTACACTGCCAAGGAGTAAGAGCCATAAAGTGGTTGAGAAAAATGCACTGGTTGACATAAACCAGCCTCTGTTGGATGCACTAAATATGTCAAAGCGAACTCGGATGGTCCTTTAACGCGATAGATGCAGCATCATGGGGAAAAATGTATTCTTCTCCCAGCAAGCAAAACAGCTCAAACATTTAAGGACTCAACCTGATTTTTCCCTTGTGAAACAAAATGCAGATTTTATGATCCACTATGTAACTGACTCAGTTTATAGTTTGCATTATTTTTCCCCTTTCCAAATCTATTCCAATTCTATCAGCTTCAGTGGCTTTACACCTAATAGAGCCAAAGACTGAACTACGTCATTTAAAGACATCTCAAGAAACCACAAGGCAGAGTTAAGGCTTGCTATCGTGTGTATTTTCAGGCCAAGTTCTTACCTCTGTTATTACTCCTACCATACCTCCCTGGGCCTTCACAGCTCTCATTTTACCCTCAGTACAAATTAGGATAATCCCTGGTTTAGGACAAGACTCACTACCCAATCCAAACAGCCCATATACTAAATCTATTGCAAAGTATGACTTCCTGAACATTTCAAAGTTGGATTACAATACCAGTTGAGTACATGATTTAAAAATAGAAGGGAAACAACCTTAAGCATGGTCATAGAAAAATGACACCACATCTTGCAATGTTCCTTTAAAAAACAACCTAAAGAAAAGGGAAAAAAAAGCCAATAAAAGATGGCTGTCTGCCAGAGTTGTGTTAACTTCAAGTGCAGAGGTGATTTTTAATGCTTCAAACATCATTCATGAAATATTATATGTATAATTTGTACTCAAAATAACATGCGAACTCTCCAAGGAAACATTAAAATAAATAGCTTCTTTAACTCTTTTGTACCTTGATCGTATCTTATTTTGATGAATCAATAAAAGAAAGATGTAAGATTGATGTAGGACAGATCAGTAGGGCAATCATGTACTTTATTACATATGTATGAGTCTGAAAGATCAAAGGATGTTTTTATGCACATAACTTGGCAAATGTGTTTTGCCACGTTCAGATATATTCCAAGTGACTTTAGCAGGAATGTGAAAGAAGCTGGCATGCTGCCCACAGTGCTATTTGGTAAGACTTTGAATGATGGTGGGATTACAAACCATGATAATAAAAACACATACAGCATAACATCGATGCATGTAAACAGTATATACAAATGCATATGTGTGATCCTATAATGTGTATATATACAACATATTGCAACTTCTACACACATGCATAGATTTGTGAACTACAGCCTTGATTCAACATCTCTTTAAGACTCTGGAAACCTTTCTCCACACCAGGCCTCTAATGCAAACAAAAGAAGGGAAAAGGCCGCCCTCCAACCAGGTAACTTTAGGTTAGGGACTGCCACATCAGGAAATTCTGATGTTTGCAACTACATTTCTTCACAGAGCATCCATTATTGCTTGGGTTCCTGGAAGATGCTACTACTGTTGTGTGGGTACTAAGATGGAAGAAGTATCTCAGTTACCCTCAGGACCTGCAATTCTGCATTCTCCCAACTTTTGCATATGGATCTTAAGCTCACACTACCCCTTTTATACATGAAATGTTTCAACATAAAAGGAATGAAGGCAGGCTGATCCACACACATACATTGTCACCCAACTGATACTATGCCCATGCAGCAGCAGATGCTATCTGGAGAAAGGGGTGAGCAGCTTCCCCATCTTTCTCCTGCTAAATCTATGACTGTATAATAAAGTGGCATTCAATGATTCTAATCTGGAAGCAGATTTACAGCATAGTTAAGAGGCAGCCCAAAGCAGTTTGAAATCTTGCAGACTGCTACTATTAAAGCTGCAGTGGCAGGGACTTTGAGGTAATGAGTATATATCTGGAAGGGAGAAGGTTACTGAATTTCACTAGGACCAATAGGTACTTGTGATCTAGCAGAGCTCATTTCATCCTCAAATCTGCTAAAGGTTTCCCAGGACATGTTACTTTTTAACAGAGTCATCAGATCCCCTTTTTATGTCCTCAAAACAAATCTGTCACTCATTTCTTATTTGCAAAGGAAAAATACTACTCCTCAGATAGAGGGGATTGACTAAGAAAACCAGCTCCTGTGAAGATATGGAGATTGACAGAAAAGCATGTTTCTGAAAGCAAGACAGCAGGCCTGGTACCATTCTCCTTTTGCAATTTTCTTCTTATTATTAAGAAGCTAATAGTGATTTTTTATTAGATTTAGCAGATCTTGACTGATTCAAAGATGCTGTAGAGGCCTGTCAAAATGTGCTAAAATATACAGTACCTGCCAACACCACATAGGGAACATCAGGATATTACCTGCAGGTACAGGAGGGTTGGGCCGGGGGATCTGTCATTGCCTCAAAAGAGCTATCAACCTTAAAAATAAAAAGCTAGTGAAAATAATGTTACTGATTCATGTTGGTTATTGGAGTTGCAGTATCAAGATACAGGTATGGAAGAGATGACCACCTTCACTTATTCTGTCTCGATGCAGGTAAGTACTGCATTACCCAGGCTAAGTTTAAGTGGGTTCTGCAATGGTAACACACTCCCTGTGAACAGCTGCTTCATGGTATCACAGAGCACACCAGGAGGTTTTGTCTACTCATTAGGGCTGTGATGGATTCAGCTTGGTGTGTCTGGCTATTAAAAACCACTACAGAAGTTTCTCTTTCTTTCTGTGGCTCTCCCTCCCCTTTGCTCATGAAGGCAGGTGTTTCTCTTCTACTTCCCCTGCCCCTTTGGGACTTTGTTCCAAAAGCCTCACAGCTACCTGTGTGTCTATGGTCCTTCAACCATTCATAGAATCATGGAACAATAGAATGGTTTGGGTTGGAAAGGACCTTAAACCTCTTCCAATTCCAACCCCCTGCCACGGACACCCACCTGCAGGGACACCTTCTACTAGACCAGGTTGCTTCAAGCCTCATCCGTCTGGCCATTATTCATTTTCCAGCTGAACTCCACTGGCTCTGAACTTCAATTTACCCTTTTTAAGTGTTTTTTTTTCATGTCACTGCGAGTTCTGTGAGTAATCCTTTAACCTTGGTGCTTACACCCCCCAGCATCAGCAAGGCATACACACGGCCTATGGCAGACATCAGTTAACAGGCCTGTATCACTCATTTCATGCTTTGTTCACTCTGCACAAGTCATTCTCTCAAGCTTCCTCACCTATTTATTTCTTTCTTTTCTGAGCTATCTTCCTTTTGTTGGCATCACTCCCACTGAAGTGCCCTAGATGAAGTATTCCAGTATCAGCAGGACCATACCCTACATGCTGTCCCTACCTTAAGTCCTATTAAGGAACCTCTCATCCTGCTCCATTCCCAAGTGATTGCCTTAATGGCTGTCCCAGACAGCCCAGCAGCTGAAGTAATTTCTGCCGTGCTATCCATACTGGCACATTTGTTGCTCTTTGCTTTTTTTCCCAACTTTTACTTGTGTTTATCAATAGTTACTTTTACAAAGGTCTCCTCAATGTCTCAGGAGTTGATTCAATGAAGCCCTTAAGCTGCTGGTTAGAGTTAAGCACATGAATAAGCTTCCACTTGAAGACAGTACGACTAAATGGCTCACAAGACAAAATATATGTAAGTGGGTTTCTTTGTAAATTAAGCTGTAAGTGTTCAACAGCCTTTGGGATTTTTCTTTTCTCTTTTTTCCTTTAAGGAAAAAGAAAATCCAACGGGCCCATCCCTACACTTCAGACTTTCTGGTTACATGCTGGTAGCAAGGCTGTTATGTTCAAAAACTCCCGATGGATTCTTTGAGCCTGAATGTTTATTAAAATAACAATAATTAAACACGCCACCTCACCCATCCCCAAACCACACCCGGGCCCTTCTGTGTGCAGAACTTTGCAAACAAGGGTGTTACGAGGCAGCTGCGAGCTCCAACAGCACCGGGCAACATTGAACTGCAGCAAACTTCACAACTTTGCTATTCCAAATATTAACACTGCTGATGAACCCTTACTCTGTTGCAACAGACACATAATTAACTCATTTACAAGACCTGCAGGAGAAGGTTTGACTCCACAGGAAGGGGCTTTGGCAGATTTGCTGGCAGTCTTTCAGGTGGGTGGATGCAATTTATAGTGCTATCCAGGAGATTTGTTCACATTCAGGAAAGTGCCCCGAAGTTAGTCTGGGCTTAATTACTCAGTTATAAATCCTCTGGCTGCAAGCTGATTTAGCTCATATTCTCTTTGAGTTTTATCAGGGCAACCTTTTGAAGGAGACTTAATTTTGAGAGCATTCCTGCTCTCTCACCCTCCATAGAGGCCACCAAGGGCTGCAATAGGCATGGGCCCTGCACCACTTCACTCCTAAATGCCCCCAGAATGATGTTGGAGCATGGTAGGCAGCATAAGACCAGATTTAGATTAGACATTAGGAAGAAATGCTTCACTGTGAGGATGCTAAGGCACTGGAACAGGTTGTCCAGAGAAGCTATGGCTGCCCCATCCTGGGAAGTGCTGTCATCAAAGAAGCTATATAAAATGGCTTTCCTGTTGCTGTCTTATTTAGCACAAAAAAGAAAGGAGAAAACTAAAGATGTCAGCACACTGATACTGCTCATAGATGCTGTCATGTGTCACACTCTCTAGCCTAATACTCGACTTGAGGTGAGAATTTAAAGTGAGAGGCTGGTTCACAAAGTTACATGGGAATGTTTATTGCAGTGTAATAGTGGCTTAATTTGAATTAAAGTTAATTAGAAATGGATTTAATGAACTTTGAGTAAGTTGCCATTACGCCAAAGCAAAATTATCCATACAGCCTTTTATTCAGCTTAACTTCCTCTGTTTAAAACCTCCTCAGATCATGACAGCGTAACTTTTTTTTTGTGTAGAGAAATTCCTATATGGAAAAAAACACCCTTACTTAGCTAGAAAAGACAGTGGCTGAACTTACTCCTGATGTAGTCCCCATAGTCAGTATGGTTATTGTCACGTATAGCTCAGGATCAAAGGACATGCAGCTAGAAGATCTAATTAAAAAGTGAGGACATAACAGACAAGTCCCATCTTCTACTCAATCAGCTCTTACTTAGTCCTGAGATCTGAACTGCACGTCAGCTAGCACAGGCCTAGAGGTCAAGAGATCTGTTTTTCATCTGAATTTGAAGAGGGTCCTTAGCTTGTCCTTTGCTTCTGAAACAAGCTCACCTGTCTAGCAGAGTTAACCCAACTCAGCCCCGCCACAAACCTTTCAGGTTATCCAACTGTGGTGTGTTTAGCTGTGGGAGAGCTTTCTGTGTCTTCAGATTTGTTTTCAGGTTTGGAGTTAGATTTTTTTGTTCTTCTTTCTCTTTAATGTAAGTACAGTGGAAAGTTTCAAACTGTGGACTGGTCTTTAATGTCATCAAATGTTATGAAAAAGTCTCTATTACAAAATAGCTGCAATGTGACAAGTAGTTCCCTCTTCTAGTTGTTTCTGTACAAAAATACTAAGAACTCCTACATGGCAGACCTAGAAACGATGCTAACTCTACTCATTTTGTTCTTGATGAGGGAAGATTGTAGTAACTGTAGTCCAAACAACAATGTATTATTTGGCCTGGCCTGCTGGTAGGGTCTGAGGTAGGATCAGAGAATCCTCAATGATTGAGTTTAGACTATAGCTTTACAGCCCCTCACTGAGAAGGGTAACTGAGTGACCCCAAACAGTTTAGGTGAGCCTGCTTTATTTTGCTATGTGGACTAGGATCATACCTGCTTTTAACCTTTAGGATCTTGTGTGTTTTCATCAGAGCCGCTTCCACTTAGAACACTGATCACAGGATTATAGGCTAATTTGAGTTGCAAGGGATGCTGGGGGGTCATCTGGTCCTACCCCTGGCTCAAAGCAGGACCAACTTTGAAGTTCGGTATTAGAAACATTTGCTGTCCTATGAAGTCATTTCTCTGGGCTTTGTGAACACTAATCAAGAGAAGCTGATACCAGACCTGTGAAGTCAGTATGAACCTCATCAAGGGTACAGAGGTGCAGAAAGATGAAGGTTTCTGCCCTGAAAGTTAACAGAAAAGCTTCCAGTGAGCAGGAGAGGAAACCAAGTCCCAGCCTACAGTTGACCAGCAAACGTAATGCAAGACTTCAGTTACAATGCAAAACTCATTAATTTTTCTTTGTCTTTCTTACAACAGACGTGTTTTCTTGAGCCTTAATTTTCTGACTAATTATGCTCAGCTTTCCACCTGAGCTGAGAAGATGAGATTTCACCTGAGGAAGTACATGCTACTTTTGCCTCACAGTTCCCAAGTTAAGAATTAATTCAGAAAAGAAACATTGAAAAGAGATGCAAGAGAGACAGCATGTCTATTGTAAAGACTGCCAGCAATAGACTCCAACTTTATAACGTCTGTTTGAGCTGTTGTGTTTATTATTGCTTCATGCTGAAAAATACCGAGAAGCTTCTACAGCACAGTTCAGCCATTGCTAAGAACAAGCTTCAGGAAGAACAAACACTCACACCAGTTGTTTTCAAAGGCTTAGAATATTTTTCTTGAAACTCCACTAATGTGCATTGAGGGACTGTCTCAAAATGTGGTAGAGGCCAATGCAGGGACAGAGAGGTATCGTTCACTGTCCTCATGAATATTCAACAAAATGTGGCCAAATTATAATCCTCTGCAAATCACCATCTGCATATGCTCAGTAGAGGTTTGTTAGAGACTAGCAGCACAATTCCCAGAGCATTCTGTCTTAATTGCATATATGCCATATCTCCCACAGGGCTGTATGCCAACCACATGGGCCTGCTCCATGCTCCTCATCCACTGACCTAGATTCTTCCATAAATTTCACCTCACGAGGGGTTGCACCTCAGCTTAGATTTACACATAAGGAAAAAAGTGGGTATTTCCAGAACTTGAGAGTTGTTACGGGAGAAGAGGCAAGTTCTAGACGTAGCAAGAATGTATAAGGGGAAAAAGAAGGTGCACTTAGCATGGCATTCAGGTTACATAACATTTGAATATGAGATAAGGATGGTAATACAGTATTCTATCCATATTAATTTTGCCTGGTGATAAAGCATCTGGGATGAGATGTCAAAGAGATGAGCAGATGTCTAGGCTTGGCTGCTCTGAGGCAAGTCAGTGCAGCAGTATCTCTATTAGGAAAGTAGTGGAGGCGATAAAAGCCAAAATTATTATTACAATGGAAATGATGTGGATACAGATGAACATGAGTTCAGAGGACACTGCCCTGAAGAGTTAAATAAAAAAAAACAAGAGAAAAAAAGGTGGCCCAAGAAGGTCACTGTAGGCACAAACAGAAAGTTAACGGGAGGAACAGGTTCCAGGACAGAGTCTTTAAACCAAGATTTCAAGGCAGAGATTATAATGAGGTCTGTCAGATGTAGCCAAAATGTCAAGAAACATATGATTGGAATAATGGCCTTGAGATTTGGCCCTGAAGAGTTTACTAGAGACCTTGGCAAGAGCAGGTCCAGTGGAGTGGAGAGAACAGAAGCTAGAATGAAATACAGAGTATTATTATACACTACGGTGTCTGGCACCAGCAGGATGTGTTCATCCCATGGGACATTTACTGGGACCTGATGGATTAAATCCTGGCTAAAACTGGGCTTAACATCTCCAGGAATTTCATCAATTTAGATTCCTCAGAAATTTCATTCAGAGAAGAAAAGAGAAACATGGTGGAGTTTTCCTTATGTTTCTCTTTTATCAAAAAAAAAAAAAAAAGGTAATCTGGAATTTATTTTAGGCTCTCCTATGTGAAATCATCCTTTACTGAGCAATCCTTCTCCCCGAAGATCTCAGAGCAGAACACAGTTTCTTTACATTGTGTAAACAGTGTAAAATTAGGCAGATCTCAAGCTAGCTGCTCTTATTACACAGTTTGATGAATCTGAAAGGGTAACAAACTGCAGGATGAATGATTAGTCATTTAGTCTTACAATAGCTTTCTTCCCTTACCCCCTCCTCGTCCTATAAATTCCTTTAGAAAAAAAATCAAACCTGAAAACAAATTAACACTTACTATAAATTAACTGAATTATTAATCTCTCATCCCTTGCAGACTTCGCATGTTGGACAATAGCCAGGGGTTCGCAGTACAATGTGCTGTTGCAGGTATTCCCTTTAGGGATAGAAGACATATATATTCTTACACATGCAATAACACTCAGATCTTAAAAGTTAGCATGAGACGATCTCCCCTGACACTTTGTTTTTAAATCACCTATTTGGTGATTTAAACCCAACAAGTTTGAACAAGCCTGGAATCGGATCTATTTGACCGTCTTCAATTCCAGTGACGCTGGAGCTAGAATTATATGGAAAAAGCAGTGCTTAGACTTAAAATAAGCAAGAGCTCTCCAGAAGGAACAAAAAAGGTATAAATTATGTCTGATTGAACAAACACAACTCCACTGTTGAACAGCCACTCAATGAAGAGGGCAGGGAGAGGCAATGGAGCACGGTAATGTGTAATATTACTAGTCAATGGGCTGTGTGCAGCAGTGGGCTCCCAAAACGCTGGAGGTGTCAGGGAGATAAATAGCAGAGTGTCCTCCTCAAAAATATGATTAATACCGTCCTCGGTCCACTGCTGAAGATGTAGTGGGTGCAGCTGGTTTGGACAGCAGTTGCATAGAGGAAAATTCCAGGACGACTGCAGCAGAGCAGAGAGGGCAAAGAGTAGGACAAGTAGTCAACTAAGTGGGAGTGCTGAGCCCCAACAAGGGGAGAAGTAGGCCAGAGCTGGCAAAGGTCTTTTGGCTGCTGTTTAAGTAATGTTTATAGAACTTCCATGCATGCACAACTGAGTTTCGAGTTCATGATCTTTGGAGGAAAAAAGGGAGAGAAGCATGTTAGAGTTCATTGTCTCTTGTAATAGTCATGCCAGAGGTGGCTTTCAAGGAGCTGTTCTTCTCTCCTAGTCTGCCCCCCTGAAAACCTTGTACGTCACAAAAAGCAGGCAGAAAACTGAGAAACATAAAAAAAGAAACTAAGGAAACCTCATCTATTTTTCCCTGCAGCCAACTGCAATTTCCTGAGAGAGTCAGGAGTGTGTCAAGTGGGGTTTTCACTCTGCATCGTTTTCAAGGAATCCTCTAAAATTCATCCTTTCATGCTTCTGTTGTCATAGCACTCAGGGGAGATTGTCCAGAGCTCAAATTCCCAACACTAGAATAGGAACACACTATAATGTAACTAATGCTCCTGAAATCAAACAAAGGCAGAAGGCTACGGATGGCTTTATTTCTTAGGGCAGTGATCCCTGCCTTTGTTGGTTTGCAGGCAACAACACCAAGCAAGCAATATATTACCAGCAATGCCATATTATCTAGTGTCTTGCATCCACAATGAATGTCTCAGGGTCACCCCTGAAAGCCTTGGGTGAGGATGAATGCCTCGGGCAACCATTCTCCAATCAGCAAGAAGGTGCTGCAAAAGCTGCAGACACTGGTCTGATGCTGAAGAGGAGGACACACATGTTATTAAACAGATAAACACAACATGAGCAGTACACACATAAATACTTCTGTTTAACTTAAAATGACAAAAAAATAGGATGGGGGAAATGAAAAGTTCCAGTGGATTATTGATCTGAAAGACAGTGATTAATAATCACCAGTTTAGTATTCTGCATCACCACTGCCTGTCACACTTTCCTGGAAACAGGATTAATATAAGAAGATATTATATATGTGAGCAAGGCACTAAGGTAGCACTATATTGATCTGAACTTTAGAGCTGCTCAGTGATATTAACAAAAAATGGAGGCTCTTGTAAAGAGGAGGATGGCTGACAAAAAGAAAGGAGTTGTTTTCCCTTCTACAAATTGCCAGCAGCCTGCTCATCTCTTCAATCAGGTTCAAGAATCACCAGAGACAGATCCCTGGTAAAGTCAGTGCAACTCACACCACATGAGCCAGCACAGGCACAAAGCCTTTCCCTTGCTGTATTTGGAAGACTGGTCCCTGACTGTAACATGGAAAGTTGATGTAAGAGCTTCCATACCCCCAAGGACCCGATACTACAGAAATACAATGGGAACATCATTGCTTTCAAGGAGAATTCAGAGAAAGGTGCAATTTCTAAAGCACTCTGTAATTCATAGAACTATCACATCCCTTTAAACAAAATAAAAAGTCTAGCCTGACATACACAGAGTGCTTTAAGAGAAAAAGGTGTGTAGAATAAAGCCTGTTAATATATTTAAAGGCACTTGCCATGAAATTAAAATCATTTAACTGCTTTATTAAACTACTGTCTCAAATGCACTTTGTTCTTTTCCTGCCTTTTTGTTTCTACATAAAGAGGGGGCATCACTATTTGTTCAACATAATATTAAGCATACTCTGCTACTCAATTAGTAAACATGTCAAGAGGTGGGTTAGTTATTCATGGTTCAGGGGCACAGCCCCCTTTCAAAAAGAACTTTTTTTTTCACTCTAATGAAATGATGGATAATCTGGAAGTAGGTGCTTTAAGAAGATATTAATCATTCTCTGTGGTAATGTTAATCATGCGTTCCATCATCTCCAGATGCTGTGCATCACCTTCCTCAGAGATAAAGGGCACCCAAGCCAAGCAGAGTCCTTTTGATCACCTTTCTCACAGTAACTCTCATAAGGCATTAAAAGAAGTCTTCACATTTCAGGGCATCCTTAAAAATGAAATAGAAAGTGGGAGAGTGAGGTAATGGAGGAATTCATGGACTTCAGTCTTGACCCTGCCATTACTTATGCTGCCCAGATGGGAGGTGTATAGTTCTTTCGTCCTTTGTCCTAATCTTTGACATTTTTCAATGCAATGTTTGGAATGAATGAGGTATGAGAAAAACCCTGATCACAGGAAATAGAAAATTAAATCACAAAAGATTTCAGGGAGGGAGGTGAGGGGGGAAGCAGAGAGAAAACCAACCCTTGCTTTCTGCGAAGAAAAACCCAGCAAAATTATTCCCTCTCAGCCTGCTATTCCATTCGCAGAAAACATTAGCAGAAGCGGGGTCAGATTTATCTCAGCATACTCTCTGTGATGATAATAAAACACCCTGCCACTGGAGAGACTTCTGGCCAATTAGACCATCTTTATGACTAATCTTTTATAGTTTTTATCTTCTTTTTTTTTAAGTTACATATAAACCTAGGGCATCTCTTAGATGGCTGAAAAATCCCCTTTTGCAGACTTAGATGCTTCAGAGACCCCAACCCCTAGAGAAGAAACTTTGAAGGTCTCCTAAAGCTAAAAAGTTACTTTGTATAAACTGTTGAAGAAAGACAAACCACAGGGGACCGTGCCCAGTCAAAGGCAGGCGGTGCTTCTGTCACAGCATGCAAGTGCGAAGGAGAAAAGAAGTTGTGTGAACTTGAAATCAAATAATCCAACTTTCTTAAATCCGTGTTTAAATACTAAATCCCTATGCAGAGGAACTGCCCACCTCTCTTAGACAATCAGTGATCCCCACCAAATGTCACTCTAAGGGATAAGTTTAAAAGAAGAAGTCATAGGAAATTTCAAACCCCTCAGACCTATAGATGGTTTTGACAATATTTCAACTGAGTTTTTGCCACCAGTCTTTATAGTTTTCATTAAATTGCATTGAAATGATGACAAAGTCCAGGATGGACACAGGGGCTTTGAGAAACCTGGCCTAGTGGAAAGTGTCCCTGCCCATGGTAGGGGGTTGGAACTGGGTGAGCTTTAATGTCCCTTCCATCCCAAACCAGGCTGTGATTCTAAGATTCTATGAAATACCTTTTTTCCCCAGAATTTAAAGAGTTTGTTCTTCCTGCTTCTCAAAACCAAGTCATCTCGGCAACACTGCAAAGCCCCATTCTTACCAATTTGAGTACCACACATTTCTGAAAGAAAAAGATAAGTCACAGGGCTGAACTATCCTATCATCAGTGTTGGCTCAGAGAACGTGCAATGCAAACCCTTGGGCAGCTGCAGGAAGGATGTTTTGTGGAGTAAATAACCCACACCTTACTGAGATTACAAAAGCACACTTCCTCACACAAGAAATACTCCATAGTCTTATCTGTGAGACACCAGAGGGAAGAACCATTGCCTAGATAACTTTGACATTAATATTAAGGAGCCTGTTATGTGCATTCTGTTGTGCACATGCTATATTCTGGTGCACCACAAAACACGGATGAACAACATTATCCAATACTCTACAGAACACATGTAAACTAGTATCTTCTTTTTCCATTTTTCTCCAGTAATTCCTGGAAAAACAAAGCCACCCTTCCTCCAATGTAAAGCTGCCTCTCCTCCTACACACACTTAGTTTGAAGCTTCAGAAAATGAGATCCTAATGTATTGAGGATCTTTGCAGTGAATTTATGTAGTGCAAAACTCTGATTCCGTCTTTGCAGCAATTCCTGCTCTATTTTGCATTCCCTGGGATTGCCTTCCAGATAGTACACATTGCATTAACATAAGATCACTGGTACAGGTCCTTTGTAGATGGCAAAGCTGAGAGACTAATGGATGCCTGAAATATGAATGCTTTTTCATTCCCTGTGATCTTGTTAACATACATGCCTCCAATGGTGGCGGCATTATTTCTGACTTACCACTGCACTACATTACAATTGCTATTAATTATGCTTGCTATTGGGAACAGTTGCACGTTTACAGATTGTTTTTTCATGGTCAGTTCAAATTGGCTTTTGGTATAGACAACTATTGTATTATGCACAAGATTTTACGGTCCACACAGAGCCATGGTAAAAGTATTGGTATTTAAATGGGCAGAAGATAGAAATTAGAAGTATTGCCAAACTTAGGAATAGAAATAAGATTTACAGGCCCTTGCTAACAAAAGTTCTGAATTGAGAACATTGTACTTCACTCTTCCTGTAGAGTAAACCACTTTATATTAAATGTATGTGAGCTACAACAATAACAATGTGCCAGAATTTCAAAGTGGCTTCAACTCTTCCTTCACTCAAGTGTATACAAATCTGTTCTAAACATCATAAGCACTGTGACATCCGAACAAACATATATTAAAAGGAGCTTGATCAGAAAAATTAGCAGATACAGAGCTGAAGGGGATTTGGTTGATCGGAGGTGAATATGTTGATACACATCTTTTGTGAAATCCTGGAGTGGTTTCCAGGAGAAATAGATACGTAGTCTCCCACTTCATTTCTTCTGGGAAGTGAAGTACTCTTTTATTATTGATAAGATAGAGAGCTGCCTTTTCTATTCATCGCACTCAGCTCACATTGATAGATGGTATATAAAAATTTCATTTTGGATGGCAGAATTCGAGTACAGTGATACAAAGGTGCTTTGTGGATAGAATCTATAGATCTTGAAGGAAAAAAAGGAAAAAAATAGTGCCTTCTGTCATCATGGATAGCAGCTTTAGATCACAAAAGGTGCCATCATGCTAAGCCACATGCATTCACCAAGGATTTTGGTTGACAGGGTCAGGAAATATAAAGTCAGTTAAAGTTCATATGACTTACTTTGCAAGTATGTGTATACCTGGAAAAAAGGAGCTAAAATACCTTCTAAGGAATCTACCCAAGGTATTGGTGAAGAAACTTTTTTGGAATAGACTGACTAAAGTTTTGCACGCAAAATAGGTATCCTCGTTCATATTAGTGACTCTGCTGTAAGAATATTCACCTGTTCCATAGCTAAACCTGGTTTCTAAGTTGTTCTTTGGGCTAAAATCATATTATTGTCAGAATTAATTTCCCTGAAGAGAGAAGAAAAACTGTGCTAAGACCACAGAATTTCACCCTGATACTTTGATTTCACTAATCTTGGAAATACCTCTCACAAGAGTTTGGCTCTGAAAGTGGAAATTTCCTGACAAGTTAATCTGAAGTGATTGTTCACTACCTTGAAGCAGTATCTCCCAAGAATGGATGTCATCTGTTTTCAAAGGCTTGTGATATTTCTGCGATGAAACATAAACTCGACAAGGAAACACAAAGCAGTCTGCTGGAACCAGGTTGGAGAGACAACTGAACAAACAGCTGGTTAAAGGATTAAAGCCAAAACAAAGGACTGTTTGAAGGTCTCTGTAAGTTTTAGATAGCAATGGGAATCTTTTGAAATGGGGGCACAGTGGAGCTGCTACAGTAAGGGAAAGGTTTGGGACCTTTACTCAATTCAGAGATACTGAAACACTGCAGTACTGTCTGGTGAATCTTCAGAAGGCAGTAAGGGTAATAAGTAGATGAGCATTATGCCATGGTAATTACAATTCAAACTCTTAAACAAAAATCTTTGGTCTTTGGAAGGATACAATGCGTTTCTCCTCATTAGCTGATTGTCATTGCTATGTTACAGTTTATATTACCTTCCCCTCTTCAGCCTACTTTACCATTACCTTTAACGAATCACTACTTTTCAGCACAATTAAGTGTTTGAAGCAACCAGGAGGTACAGTTTAAGCACAGTAAAAATGTCCAATTGAAAAGGCTAAAGATCAATATCAAAGGTCTAAAAGGTTAGACCAATCCTATCAGCTTCAGGGGAAAGCTGGTGCTAGGCTACCATCGAAGAAAGAAATAGCTAATGGCCCACAGATGATCTTTGTTCAACTAGGTTTCTCCTGTTTAAGAAGAAATCGTCTCTTTATTTAGCGCTGTAATTTTCCCATTGCTGAAAATGCAGAAGCTTTAAATTCCAATTTTAGTTGTGCTGAAAGATGGAAAATAGTTTCTTTTAAATACTTTTCTTTATGAAAGAAGACAATAAAGGCTGCCTATTGGCCCTCATTATCCCCACCTCGATTTGACTTGCCTACCTGCTCCACTGCACTGGTTCAAGACAATTAATCCTAATATTCTACCCTCCTGGTGTAATTTCTCATCTTGGCAGGTCTCTTTCTATAATGACTAAAGGGGAGTGGCCAAATTCTCAAACCCTCTGGGGTGAGCCACATACATTTCCACAAACACAGACACCAATTCGATCCTGATATGTTAATGAAATGTGCTATCAAATCAAAGCGAGCATTAAAAGCCACTGTCCAAATAGCCTGGATAATGAAACACACAGTACTGGTCATCACATTATGGACACAATAAAGTTCAAACAGTGATTTCTGTTGATATGAAAAAAAGGGTTTTGTGGGCAACTGTTCGTTTATGGTTCAGAGGTAGCTTATGTCGAAGAAATATTTGTATTGTTTTCCTAACTGCAAGAAGGTAGGTCCCTACACAACTCACCAAAACCTCAGCTCTTGCTAACCAGCACACCTGCCCAGACTTCTAAATTAGCCTCAACAGAAAAACATATTTTATTAGCAAACTAGTCAGATCTATTTATGCACTGAATGTTATATACGGGTTATGGTCCACAACCAGTTCCTAGACATAAAGGTGTTAATCTGGAGTTACTCATCTCACTGATAGTCCAATTTTAGAGATTTGCAAACCGGAGCAGACTGACTGGGACTTTGCTCCTGTTTCCAGTCCCATTGTCTTCCTTTCCATCTTGCTTCCTTCTCTGATACACCAAAAATGCTGCCTAAGAGCATAAGCCATTGATAGCTTTGTTTAAAAGCCAGTGCCATTTAGTCTTCATCTCCAAAGAGACAACCAGGGATCCCCACAGAGGTGCTCCATAGAACAGAATATTGCTACAGTTCTGCTATTTAGTCACTCTGAATGTAGACTGATAATTACAATACCTCTGTTTCTGGATAAGAGAATTCTTACTTGCATTAGGTATGTTTTATAGCTGCAGTCATACATTATATGTAGAAAATAGAAGTTTCACAGACTTTTGTAAAAATTTGGAAGCTCTGTAATTCCGAACTTATGACTGACTTTAATATTCTATTTCTTTTTTCTGTCTGCACAATACCTCACTGAAAGAAAGCTTATCTAAGGGCGAGGATACCAAAATTCACTATAACAACTGATAGCTTCTCTGGAGCTAATGCTGTAGCTCTCAGGACGATTTGAATGGTTCTGCATGGCAAAATACAGGGTATTTCTCCCATTAGGAAGGGAAACTCCCATGATCTTAATCAGAGACAGCGCCTGCATCGAACCATGGAAGATCCACAGCAGATACGAGATTCTGAGTCAAAACCTCAGCAGCATAATTCACGAATAGTCACGGGTTTGCATTAATTTACACCAGTT
Organism: Forpus xanthops; assembly: GCA_032466535.1. Taxonomy (NCBI): domain Eukaryota; kingdom Metazoa; phylum Chordata; class Aves; order Psittaciformes; family Psittacidae; genus Forpus; species Forpus xanthops. The sequence continues at coordinate 18,247 of JASSUY010042539.1, forward strand.
GAAGAGCTAGCAAGCTAGCTAGTAAAACTGCTTTAGCTTAGTTTAAAAAGTATTCTTTTTATAGCTATTTTTTTTTTATACGGCTGTGGTTTCACAGTAACAGCTCATACAGACATAGTCCATTGCCTCTTCTTTGTGCCACAGCCGTTTGTAACTGCAAAGTGACTGGAATCAGGGAACTGATCAAAAGAACCTAAGCCCAAGCTCTTCTCTTTTATGGCTTTTTCAGGCAAATCAGTTCCCTCAGACAGGTTACCGCATGGCTACACAGACAGGCACACTAGCTCAAAGCATGGGAATGCATGGAATGGAGAACAAATAAGTGGGAGAAAGGAAATGCTGGATGGTTTGTTTTGGCACCATGAGTGAATAACTGCAAGCTACAGCTCCACATCTTTGGGAACATAGATAAAGGTAAAAGATGGGGACAAATAGAAATATACTTCCATATAGAACTTACAAATACAATCGTAAATATGTTTTTCAAGTCTTATTGGCATGACGTCAATGCATTAAATATTTCTCAAATCCATCCACATCTACATTCTGCTCAGATATTAAATAGATATGTGGAAGTTACAAAAATTTCCACTGAGAGCAAGCATTTAGGCCAGCAGTAAGCATATTTCTTTTATTTTATTTATTCCAGTTTATTTTATTCTATTTCTATTTGCTTGTTAATTCAACATAGAAGAGGTAACATGTCAGTCTTACCAAGGATGCTCTGCCTTCCCTGAATGTGCTTCAGCAGGATATTGGTGTTTTATTAGCTGCAACTGATCATGAAGCAAATGCCAAGAAACTGGCTTAGCCAAGTAAACACACCCATGGCCAGTAAGACAACACCTATGTTTATTTAACTAGATTTAGCCTCTATGTAAGTACCAGGACTTAGTCAAAGGTCACAGGGTGCAACAAAAGTGCTTATCAAAAGTTAGGACATGCAATAAAACTTTGAGCCAAATTAAGCAAAGCAAATTCTCCCCCAATTTTTGGTGCTATCAAAAGGAATAAAATCTCCCTTTCCTTCACACTTCATAAATTTAGGGCAACTTCGGAAATTGCTCATTAGAAAACGAATTTAAGTCATATGTGACCAAGGGCAGGGAGCGTTACTCCTGTTCTGATTGACTGGTTCAGCTACACCAACAGACCCTGCACAGCAGAATGCTGCTGTTGGCTGGCAGAGGTGAAGATCAAGAACTATTTGCTGTAAAAACTTCTCAAATGATTTCAAGTAATTACTAGCCTGGTAAAAGTTGTGATCTCTCGTGGAGAATTTGAGAACAGTAAAACCAAGAGAAGTTAATTGAAGAACTTATTTATTGCCCATTATTTGGTAAATTCTTCAGCCACTGAAGCTATACAAAGCGCTTTGAAACCTCATATTAAAGAATAATTCCTTAAATATATTAGCCTAATAGCTTGATTTTCAAATTAACTGCTACGAACTTACCTGAGAAAAGTAATCCTCTGGTGGGTGAGTATTCTATAGTGAGAACACAATACTACTGCCTCCATCTGATAGCTATATTGTGCCCTGAAGCACGTGGCTTGATTTAGCCTAGACACTAACTACAAATGTCATTTTCATTCATATGGCCTTAACTCAGTAAAAAAATTAAGCATATGCTCAAGACCCTGAGAAGTCAACTTTCTCACATGGTGAACATTAAGCATCATAGTCTTACATCCTTCTTCAGATTCTGGGCAGGAGCATCAGATTATTTAAGTGCTTAGAGCTCAGCATGTTTGCATTTGCTTTGCTCAATTAGGACTATAATGATCTCATTTTGTTTTGCAAATTCCTAAGCTCCCTGCTTCAATAACCATTATGGTGTTTCACTCAACAACGGAAACTAGAAGAGTTCGAATTCTCCATCTTTACATGCAGTAGTTTATTGTCCATCAATTCCTCTATTTGAGGCTGCAGTTTCTACAGTGCAGGTGAATGGGCAGCAGTAATTCTGGATTGCCAAACCTGGATGACCAAAGCTGTGACTCATGACCATACTGGATCAATCATGAGGGTGCAAAAGGTTCCTGCCTCAGCTATCTGCCCCTCCTTATTACTCTGCTGGAAGTTTTCTCTTCAGTCACTGCAGCTAAACCTGGCAAGGAATGGGAATTAGACACATCTGGCTGTTCCTGAGGATGGGAAAGTGTAAATATGATGGATCCCTCTTAAGGCCTGAAAAAAACTGTATTTCCAGAATCCTATGCTGTGTCCCAGTCCAACTCTTATTAAAGGACACAGAAGGAAGATGACGAGTTTCAAAAGGAAATGGAAGATCATGGAAGAGCAGGCAAAACAAGTTTCATAGCTTAAAACCTTGTGATTTTAAAGACTGTTTCCTTAATTTTAAGCACAATGCTATTGCTCTACATGTTTATGTCCCACTGTTATCTTCAGAATACAAAATTTCTAGCAAGCTAGGGATGTTTGGTTACAGAATTATATACTGAGAATAACACAGAACAGTTATTTCAGCCCTCAGACAGTTCAGCTAGCCAGAAAAGACTGTAAATAAAACCTGGAGCTACATTTCTGTACAAAACCATTCATCAGTAGTACTACAATATATTTCTGTCTCTTTGCTTTGAGCTGCGCACCCTTTGTGCTATTAGAATAATGCAAACAAGTCTTTCTGCTGACTAGAGCTTTGTCCTCTGCACAGCTCTTTCCTGCACCTCACAGCTAATGGTGTGTCTCCCCACTTTGCTTCTCTCTGCAAACATTACTTGGTGTCCCTTTAAACTTCCATTCTGGTATTAGAAGCAACTGCTCAGTGGCAAAGCAACATAGGTTATGTTGTCTCCAGCTCTGGAATGACCCAAGACAAGGGGAGTGCACTTCGCTGCCTCTGCCACACAAACACCAGAGCAGAGAGATCACTTTTTCTCCCTTAAATGGCTGAAAATCAAAAATAACCAGACTGAAACCTATGGAGCTTTACTGCTGAGTGTTGTGTTAACACTGGATGCGAATCTGCCTTTGGGACCGGCTTCTGCAGAGCTGAATGGTGAGCAGGAGTGTTCAGACTGCTTTGACTTCACTCACCATTTGCTGATATTAACTCTATATATTTTAAGCAGACACTTGCAGTTTCTCAGATGTCTTCTCCTTCTCATTTATTAGCTGAGTTATATTTTAACGGTGCTGAGAGATTTACTGGCAATGTATTAGATGTATTCATTTTGGTTACGGCAAAATCCTTGCGCTCAGATCCAAATGTTGGACACATCTGTTAGCAGGCCAAGGAATGACCCTGTATTATTATTATTTTTTAAACCTGACAGCTCACACATTTGAAAATTGCATAAAAATATGTAGCTTAGCAGCTCTGCCTTCTCTTTGTACTATTTGCTCACATCCGGATCCATTTTTTCTCCTGCCTGAAGGGGGGAAGGCCAACCCGATATCAATCGCTCCCTATGCCAGTTCACATTAGGGAAATCCCAACTTCTCATTGCAAATCAGCAGCATCTTGCCTTTGATCCAGAAGACCACAGCTGGGAAGCTGACACAACTCTGGCTCATGCTTCCCATGCTTCGAGCCCTGCACCCGTGCTTTGCTCGGTGCCTCTAACATATTCTAGCAGAGTCACCTCTGCTCAGTTTTAGCGGAACCTTTTCCTCCCTATCACTGACAGAGCAGCCAAATTAATCACACTCAGCCCAACTAACATTAACAATCTGTCAAAGTGGCTTACAAAATGCTTCATCTACTGTAACCAGAAAATTCACCTGAAGACCTATAGGACAAAACGGACAGAAACCACTTTTCCCCCCTCATTCCCTTTTCAATATTTTCCATCTTCTCTTTTGCTGTTGTTTCATTTTATTCCCTTACAATAGTCCAGAAGTCATTGAGCATGGACAATATTTTTGCTTAAAGAAATGCTTACACAGTGTAAACTCTTTCATGGTATATGGACCTTTACCGCTGACGACATCAGGCTGGGGGTCCTTGGAAGTTCCTTTTGCAGTTTAATACAGTGACTCCGTGATGTTTGTGCCCTGCTGTATTTTGACAAATTCTGTTCTATATTCTAGCTATCAAAGAAGTAAAGTACTTTTAGCTGGGTTCTGTAGGTAAACTTCCCCATGACTGTGATTGCCCTACACAAGCACCTGGAAGGGAAGTCCCTGTTACCCATCTAGGATGATGCTGTAAATCACGCGCTTGACCTTGTAACAGTGGCTCTTGCTATAAACCATCTGGGTTACCCCAAAAATGGATTTTGTAATGTTGTCTAAAACTGGTTTATTTATACTTTTTTTTTTTTTCTATATCATCCAAATGGATTCAACACCTTTGCACTGAACATTTTATCATCTACTCCTGAGGAAAAAGGGGTACAAACCATTAAAAATCAGAAGGGCAGCTTCTCCAACATTCTTTACAAAGGCATATATGCAATTCAATGCCAGAAGCTTTTCCCAATTATTTTGCTACACAAACATAAATGTCTAATTTTCTGCTTTGAAACTGATAAGGGATGGAATACACTGAAACACTGCACACATCTCCAGCGAGTCACCAGGGCTCTTGGCACTCAAAGGACAGTTTAACAGCTCCCAGTGCCAGTTTGAGTTCAGACTCTGCAGCGGATTCCGCGACACTGCCCTGTCCTAATGAAGCTCCCCCAAGTCACTGTTCCCAGGATGAGCAGCTATATTTGAGCCACTTCTCTCCCAGTGTGCTTGGACTAAGTTAAAAGTCAAGCAGAGCCTATGAAGTAAACATATTCAGGGTCAAGTATCAAAACCACTTCTCATTCAGGCACCGATGCTGGAAGGCACTGACATCCAAGAGAAGGATGGGAGGACAGCTAAATCTGCTCATGAAGATCAACCAGGTTCCTTGTACTCGATCCTACCAAGAAGCCCATGAAGAGCTGAAAAAGATCGGCATTCACATTAGAGGTCTGATTCAGATGGCCAGAATGGGCAAGGAACTATTAAGTTGAGTAGCCACTAAGTTTCAGTTTTCGTTGTCTTTGGCTTAGCTTGTTTTCACTTTCACATTGATGTTGTTCTTTTTTTCTCTTTCTTGCAGTAATACAGATATGTGAATTAGATCTCCACATGACAACTTGGCTTCCAGGCTCCTCATTCAAGACCATTGAACTTGCAGGAAATGGGGACCCTGGGATCCATCCCTAAAACAGCAGCTTCAGAAAGCAGGCCCTGATGATCAGTTTCAGGTTTTTAAAGGTGCTCTTGTTCCTTTGAAACATTCTCCTGGGTTTACCTTCCTACAGACAATCTCTAAAAAAAACCCTGGGTTTTTAGTCAAGTGGTAGTTCCCAAAAGTTTTGGGTAATCCTAATATATACCCCTTTTCATCCTAAATGCTCTTAGAGCCACTGATTTACAAACATCAGGAGAGCAGCAGGAGGCTTTCAAGATGTATGTGGCGTTATCTGGCTCGCAAAGTTGAGCAGAATCACACCATGGCATCATTCAGTTACAGCGGGAAGAACAGAGAACAATTATTTCATTGTTATTTTTAACAGAGCCAAAGTGCAACATATTATTGGCTAGCAACTTCAAGTGGCAAACTCTTAATGCATTTAAGGCCCTTATTCAACAACACCCATACACATATTTCTGACATCTGTATTTAAATGTCTGTTTGACTTCAATAGATTTTAAGCATGTGCTCAGAATTAACCTCTATGCTTTTCCTGACATGGGGCTCTATGTAGGTAGAATATCTATTGTATCACCATAACCAAGTTCAAAGTCCAGGTCTCCCCAGCCTCCAGGTACTATTCAATACGTAAGACTGGAGGTAAGGAGGTAGGTATGCATTGGCAGAACTTTAGAGGTTATTGTTGAGGGCGAGTTTGTGTTTTACAGACTTCCAGATGTTAGAACAAGGACTTTCAGAAAAGCCCTTGTGCAATTTCTGAACATCTCAACTTCGTGGCAAAATCCAGCCTAAATAAAGTACTTGTGCTTGTTGGCACAGATAGCAGTACCTGAACAACCTGGTGCTCATGAAGACTTCCTGGCAGTCTGAGGTGTGACACTTAGCAGCAGAGGGACCGAATCGTCAAGGGGGGAATGCTAGTGAGCATAACCTTGGGTCTGGAAAGAGATGAAGAACTGCTCTGTTACAGGACAGAGAACTCTAAGATTCACTTCTATCTCTCTTCAAAGGTCCATCCTATTAAAAGAGAAACTAAGCTGAAAGTGGCACTAATATGTCTAGTCATTCAGAGGGCTACATATAATCTGAGCACCAAGAAACATATCCATCCTTTGGTTACTCATGGAAAAAGGATGTATAGTCTGAACCATGACAAACTAGTCCCTTTTTGGTTTTGTGGAGGCTTTTCTGCTGGGCAATTAAAACCAAGCAATGCATTACTACAACACAAAGAAGCAAATTAAAATATCTATTTCCTACTAGAAATTGTCTGGCTTCAAATGAAAACCAAACCATGCCCTTCCCTTCCCAGTAAAATACTGCCATTGCAACTGGAATTAATTTGCTGATAGCTTCAGAAAAGAGGCAAAAGGTTCACTCACATGGAGGGAAGAGTGTCCCCAGCTGGGTCAAAGCCATGGTAGTGCAGCAAGGCAATCCAGGAGAGGCTTGGACCACTCTTGGCTGCACACACTCGGCAACAGTGGGCCTTTCGCTCTCCAGGCTGTCAATCTGCCACTATTCGCACACACTAAATTCACTTTGGTATTTAAAGAAGTGGCATTATTGATTCTTTTCACTTTCCCCCCTTCCCTCCCTCCACTACAAGGCCACTACAGGCCACTGGAAAAGAAAAACAGACCCACACATACACAGACAACAAAACTCAAGGAGCACCTGAGCAGGAAGTAAAAAGTGCTATGAATACTGGCCTCGCTGCGTATTTTCTTAAATCAGGGGATAGTAATATATGGCCCAGATAACACTATATTTTCCATATTACCCTGAACTGTACTTAATTGACATAACTCTGTGAGAGGATTAGCTTTTATACAAATACCCACATTTTATTGTATGGCCATTCCCTAAGGAGTACGCTGCTCATATATTTCTCTTAATATGGCTGTGCAAATAGGTCATTGCACAGTCATATGCTCAGCAGCACTACTCAGATATGTGGATTTCACTGATTTCTTTTTTCTAATGCTGAAATCATGGGAGTGACGGATGGTTGCTTAGATATGTAATTCTTAACCATTGCCTGCTAACATATTCTGACTCAATTATAATTATCAGATGTATTTCATTTATATATATATACACACACATACATCTCCAGTTGTGGAGATGGAAAAACACATATGATGAATTGAGAGAGAATGACCTGATCCTTAATTTAGCGGGCTGGCAGCTTTCTGAGGTGAGCAGAGGAAGAACTTAATGGAAACTCCAAGGCCTTTAGTTTCCTTTAGGTGAGGGGCTTTACAGACTACCAAATTTGCATCCTGAAGGGAAGCAAGAGTTGTACCTGCTCTGCTGCATGAATTTGCAGTGGGATTTCAAATTATGTAATGAAAATATCAAGGAATATTCTGTGAACATAAAGTGTCTGAGAATGTAGGAAACACAACTCAAAAACTACCATCATGTCTTAATGCTGTAGCATCTCAGGAGTGGAAAGCAGAGTCCAATGCCAGGATGTAAAGGTCCCTAGGAAAGCTAGACGCAAAGTTTGCCAGGATCACAAAATTACTGGCTCAGCAATGCATCTATCCAGGGTCAGTTTATGTATGACATTCACATCTTAAATGTGAAATGCAGGCTATATAGCGCAGACAAACTATTCCTCTAGATCACCAAACCATGACCTGTGCAATGCAAGAGTAAAGGAAGCACCATTTCTTTATGAGACAAACAACAGAGGATAATGTGCTTCTCTTCAGTCATACTGCCTCACGCCCTACAGCTTCAACGGAACACTGTGTGCTAGCCAAAGGGGTGACTACATCTCTTACTCTACTTCAAGCATGAAAAGTGCCATCTGTAACATTTGCTTGAGGAAAGTGCTAGCTGCTGCCACCACAAAATATACATGAAAACATAGCCCACAGATATGAAACCGTAGTTAGCCTCTAGACATTGGCAAGTCTGCTAAAAAGACAGTTCAAAAATCCATGCAGTGACCAGTATCCTGCTCTGCCACCCAAACATAAGGATAAAATTAGTCCTATGTAAGGGGAAGAAACAGTACTACTCAACAGCACAGGAACAACCAGCAGTGGTCTGCATACTGAGGTAGGTTACATACATGGAAAGAGGGGGATGTCTCCTGACAACAAAACATTTAAATGCCAGTACCAGGGAATCACATCAAATTCGGATGGTGAATCACATGACTACACACTCAGAATTGCAGGCTCACAAATGTTAGCGCTCTGTTAGTGGTTTTCTTGAAAGTACTGAAGACTTCTTAACACAATTAAGTCAGAGAATCATAGGATTTTCAGGTTGATTTTGAAAGACCAAAACATGCTTTTTGAGTCCTCACAGCTACACAGATAACTGCAAACACTGGATCTGAAAACATCAATCAAGTTTAAATGCAAGATTCTGAATCCACCGGGCAAAACCCAATGATGACTATGACATCTGTTGATTTTTATAGGCTGTTTTCTGAAGAGAAAATGTATGCGATCAGAAGGTGTTTGTGCTGGGGAAAGAGGAGGATACACTTGGCAAAAATGATGACGCTCAAGCAAGCCTTATGAAAACAGGTAGCTGCATAGAAGAGAGTGTGCACGTTCTTTCCATCGGTGGCCTAAGGGAAAAGCACAGGCATGGGGACACACAATATTAGGCACAAGGGCATCCACCAAAGAAACTGCAGCTACAGGAAAATCTGTTGAAACTGGCAGTAAATGATGAAAAACAAATCATAAGGAACTGTTTCTTTTGTGCCAGAACTTACAAAACTAACTACCTTTTAAAAAAAGACTCATGATTTCTAAGTCAATGTAATTTCTTGGAAGTTTAAGGTTAGAAATGATACTTAAAGCATTTTGCAAATATCAAACTTTACACTACTGCTCCAGTGCGAGTAAAAGTTTCAGAACCAGAGAATAAACCTGTAGGCAACCACTGAAAACACCACTCCTACAGTAACCTATAGCATCTCTGCCCATGCATGTACAAGACAACAGGCTAAAGTGAGAAATAAAACAAGGGAATCAAAGCAAAAGGAGAAGCTCAGAAAAGCACTACTGTGGGTAATCAGAAAGATTTTGCTGCTAGAGATGCTTAAACACATCTAATTGATACTGAATCCACAAGGCTTAAATGCAGACAGTGCATGTAAATTAAGACATGTCTGTTTCCCATCAGTCAAACTCATCCAACAGAATTCATGCATACAAGAGTCTCATTTGTCTGCAAGGAATGTGCATACATAAAATCTAGCCTGTCTGCAGATTACATTCTTAACAGACACTTGGTCAGGATCTCATTTCTGGTTTTCATAATCCAGCATGTGCATATTTATTTCTTGGTCTCTGGATATACCACAGATTGGATCCTCTGTTATAGAAGCTTCTCATGGATCTGGCAGTGAAAGGCTGCCTTTCATGTAGTTTACCTCGCCTCGTGCAGACCTCTGAGGCTGAGGAAGCACCATTTGGTGCTGGGGAAATCTTTATCCAGGTCATAAGAACGCAAAGGAACTCATGGCTACCCTCAGGCATGCTCTGCCATGTTCTTCCCTTTGAACTGCAGCCAGTTAAAACATAGAATCAAACAATCAAAGAATGGTTTGGGTTGGAAGGAACCTTAAAGATCACTCAGTTCCAACCCCTCTGCCATGGGCAGGGCCACCTTCCACTAGACCAGGTTGCTCAAAGCCTCATCCAATCTGCCCTTGAACACTGCCAGGGATGGAGCCTGTTAGAAAGCATGTTAAGGAAGATTGAAGATTCTTCTAACACACACTGCTGGGCTATCCCAAAACCTATCAGGAGGTTGACATGCATGGCTTCTATGCAACACTTCTGTTTTTATTGATGGAAATCTCTTAATCACAAAATTAATGTTATAAACCGGCTTACACTTCATCCAGAATCAGTCTGCAGCCAGGCTGGCTGCTCCTTGGACATCACTAAGGACATGACCGAACACATTGTGTTTCTGCATTTTAAATGGCTTTCTTCTCACAGATTTTTGGCAGTTCAGGAAGTGTTGGAGAGTTCAACCCTCGATGCATTTCTTTTACCAGAAAGATTCAACAAAAATGCCAACAGCAGCAAAAAAAAACCCACCCAATTAAATTAAGACAATACCAAGCATCTGTGTGGTTTTCTTGTCTCCCTTCAGTGAATCTGGAGAAGAGTCATTCCCTGCTAGATAAACTAGAAGTCTTTTGTTGATATCATAGTGCTGACAAGTGTAATAGTGACAGCAACATCATGTGAAATTATAACAGGAATCTTGCTTTCAGCAGTAGGTCTTGATAAATTGGACATACTGATTCCTGCTATTTGTTGCAAGGTAGTGTGGCATCTCTCTTTTTTTCTTTAACAGGCGCTAATTATTGAGCATCAAATAGCGTAAAATATAACAGCTGTGCATACTGTCAGTGCTATATGGGCTGCTGAAGGTGTCTGTGTGTGCATATGCCAATGTGTGAGCAACTGACAGTGGGTGGTTTTGCTGTTTGCTTTAGAAATGCATTTGAATAAACTGCATGATTTTGCAGGACAGGAGAAATTCAGCTGGGTTACAGCAGAGTTAACAAGGAGAAGCCAGTTCCTAGAGTGCCTGGGATGACTTTGCCATGGTGCTGGGTGATGAATCATGTTTCAGGCTGTTGGGCATGGCTGGGAAGCTGCTGAGGTACATGGAAGTTCTTGAAGACTAACAATGCTTTGTCCTTTTCAGCGCCCCAGTCTCATAAATCCCAACTAAATTATTCACATGGTTTCAGGAATCATGAGTTGGAATTTCCAGCATTTGGAAAAAAAGAAAGAGGGGAAAAAAAATATTAAGAGAAACCAAAATCCTGAAGTACTGTTTTGAGCTTTTATAAGCAAGCTGTGTCAAATAGTGGGAACACTTCACATAGCAGGTGAAAGTTTGCTGCCGAAAGCTTTCAGTCCAAAGAAACTTTTTCCTTTGTGAGAGGATTTAAACTGTAAACCACAAATACCCTGGTACCTCCCTGACCAAGATAACAACCTCACACACAAAAAAAGAAGAAACCCCTAAAAATATTACCGTGACCTGTTTTATGGGAAGGTCAGGCTCTTAATCAGTTTCGGGATACAGCTCTTGAAACGAGAATGAAAGACTTTCTCCCTGAATAGTTTGCTCTCCTCAGGTTATAGTGAAACAAAATATGTAAAGTTTTTTGCTTCTGAGTGTTAGAGCTGCTCTTTTAACTTTCCTTTTAAGTTGGAAAAATGCAGTGAATAGAATCATTCTTTTCAACTCAAAACTTCTTCATGAAGGTTTGAGTCCTTTTTTTTTTATGGTTGCACTGGTACTAACACACCAGCTTCAGATGACCTTTACAAGTATCACATGGAGGCTTTATCCTGATTAAAATGGTTTTCTACACAGAAGGGGAAGGCCTGTGACACCACTCCGAACAAAACCTCTGCAGGACAAGGTGTAAAAGGATAAAATATATTGCTTCCTCTAAGAGGAATGGAAAAAAGGACCGAGAGATTCTGAATAACAGAGAGACATGAAAACCTGTGTTTCATTTTGATTAATTCTGCACAGTTCTTCTTTAAGCAAATGACTAATGTGGCCTTTGACCCACCAGGAGGATTCTTTTAGCTCCATCCTTCAGGAAACCCAAAGAAACAGTGCTAGGGTTACACCTAATGCTGACCTACCTCATCCATCTGCTTTCAGTGAGCAAATGTCAAGTTCATATTCTTTTCCCATCGATGAAGGGGTGGGGAAGGGAAGAGAGAGGATAAAATTGCTGTAACTTAATACTGGCATCAAGATTTATTTACTGATGATCACAGCTGGTGAACTTTTTGCATCTTGCATATGTGTAAGGTTCTTTGGGTCAAGGTGCATATGCCAACGACGAAAAGCAGGGGGAAAGTGCAGGAGAAAGGAAGGCTCGAGGATGTAGCAAACCAGCAAGGAATGGGAGGCTCAAGGGTAAATTTATAGTTATGTGATCTGAGCCCAGAGGGAGGCCTAAGCAAGAATGCTCCCTGACCATAAAAACATGCTTGCTGGTAATGGCTGTTAATGGTGCAGGGGGATTCTCCTGAATTGGACATTGTGGGGGTGGTGGGGCAAGCGTTTGGGAAGTGAGATGATGCTGGGGTAAGGACAACAAAGGAATGCAATGGAGGTGGTGAAGTCGAGTTTGAAATAACTGTGTGCCCTGCTGCCACCACTGCCTTCCAAGACGCGTTGAGAGGAAAAATTAGGCAAAAAACTGAAGGAGGAAGGAGAAGGATGCAGGAAATATTCTAAGGAGCCCAACCAGCATTTTGTGCTGCTAATGTGTGTGACGTTTCAAGAGCTGTACTTTGCCTTTTTCCTTTTAATTGTTCTGCCCTTTTGATTCCCATTCCCAACGTGTGCCACAGCATTCTGTCTGAAGACAGCAGTGAGCAGGCAATGGATGTGCCTATAAGCACTTTAGGTTCACAAGTCTCCCATTTTCCATTAGCAGATGAATAAAGGATATAGGGCAGGGTTTAGATTTTGATTGCATGTTGTCAATTAAAATCTTTTCTTCCTCTCTGTTCTCTCCTCTTCCTAATAAATCTCCCCTCTACTGAGCCCATGCTCAGACCATTATACCGACCTTCCAGTTCCAATCCTAGCACTGATACCTACTGAACTAAGTAGAACAAGGCATCTACAGCTCTGATTAACATGAGAAACTGGGGATGCTGGCTCAAGGACGCAACATCACTTGAACACCCCATCACTCTCTGGCAACTGCTCCTCAAGGAGAGCCAGTTACTCACCAAACTGAGATCACCAAACACACAAGCTTTCTTTCACTGGGATTTTCAGCCCAACGACCAAAGACAGGAAACTGTTGTCCTTAAGTAGCCCGGAACCTGGGCCTTCCGCTTCTGAGTTGAAGGAATGGTCAAACTGATCCACTGACTTAAGATACCACTGGATCAGGCCCAAGCTATCTTAGTTAAAATGAAAGTAAACTGCAAATAGACAGGTTTGCTTTTAGCAGTTCCAGTATGTTTTCTTTTTTGCTTGTTTACCAAAAGTTGATAAAAATGAATAAATTTAATTTCTTTTCAATGAATTTCTGATGATGCATTTTAACTGAGTCCAACTGCATTTGATCAGTATGGGAAAAAACCAAATATGCTATAGCTAAGCAGGCAATTTTGCCTGGACCATATTGATAGGGTTTTGAGCAACTTGGTCTATTCAGGGAAGAGATAACTCACTATCAATCTAAGATTGTTAGAGGCTTGCTTTCATTCTGTAAAACTAACTAGCTCAAGTTATTTGCAAGGAGATTCATTAAAGCAGGAAGGAATATTTTGTCTAAAAACCTGATGCATGCTCTATTTTGTAAGTTCATTTGGGAGCTTTGAGGATCCTGCTACAGGTTAGAAAAGAATATCCCCTTTAAAGACAAAGAACACGTTCAACAGAGTGACCTAAAATAAATGCTGCTTGTATTTTATCCATACAACTGCACAATTGCACGTTTTCCTTCCCCCCACTTTTCCTTTCCTCCCAGGCAGTGCACTGGTGAAACACACCAAATGCCTCTTGTTAGAAGGTATCACTTCAGAAATGAATTTGCAGTCCAGGGCACTGCAGCCCTTGGATCAGATCATGAGTCCCAACCTCCACAAGTCTGGCCTTTGAGCAGAATCTGAGAGAAGGGGGAGGTGGGAATGAGAGCGAGTGCAAAAGGATGAAGAAGGAAAGCAAAATAAATCAAAAGCAGCTTTCTTGGTAACACCAACATCTCAAAGGCCAAGTGTAAAAGGACCAGGGCTCTAATGATATCAATTAGGTTCAATTCTCTATGTCATTTTAGATATATAGTATCCACTGAGTATACTTAAGTCCATATGTAAAAGGTCATTTACTGGGTCCAGAACATAACAAATTATCAGCAAAGGGTTTGGAGGGTTTTTCTTTTTTCTTTTCTCCCTAACACTTTCCACTTTCTGAAATAAATTAGAGCTCATAATGGTTTCATGTTGAGAAGCTAATTTTGCTTCATTTTTTTTTCCTGCTATACCAGAGAAATGATTATTATATCACTGTGTATGTTCATTGCACAATGAAAAGAAAACCCAACTTGTTAGATTTCCTTGGATAACTTGCCTCAGCTAAGACAGGTGACTTCCTTTTGAGACGTCATGGTATAATTGGTATCAAAGGTGCCAAAGATACAGTCTTTACAAGACACTATCTGCCTTGACACTAATCTTTTTCAGTGTCCCTCATTACACTGTGGGTTTCTTCACAGCAGCATAATTTCATATTCATTCTGAAGGGAAATAGCAAACTGCTAAGAAAAGCAGAACAAGAGTCTTCAGCATTGCCTGTTTGAATGTTTTGGCAGGCCTTCAGGAAAGTGTCAGCTAGTTCTATCAGCAGCATCTCAGGATGTGGTGACCACCTAAAGGCACACTTGAAGGCTGACAATAAACTTGTGCTACTCCCTACACTTCCTGTAACAACAGGCTTCATGCTGGATTTGCCATCATTTTTCAGTCCCTCGGAGAGGAACTATGCCAATTTGGGCAGACAGAAGAAACCTGTTACATAAATTGAGTCAGCTCAACTGTGCTTTTCATGATTAGGCAGAAGTGTTGTCTTTACCAAAGATACACAATTATTGTTTATCATGTGGAATGCCAATGCCATTTCCACTTCAGTAGTTAGAGTTAGGCTGGTTGATCATATGCAAGATTAGGTACCTGAAGCTATGCCAGACGCATGTCTTACAGTGTTTGCTACTTCTACTGGACAATACATGGTATTATTTTCATATGGGTTAGATGTCTCTTGTTCTCAACAGGCATCCTGTGGGTACCCCTTATGCCAATTAGCACCAATGAGATCGATGGAATATTGATCAGTTGGGATAGCAAAATCAATAGTGTGGTGGTCAGGGCACTCACCTCAGCTGTGGGAAACCCAGGCTGAAGACCCTGCTCTAATGAATGCTCAATTATTTATGCAAAGTTGAAAGCTCCAACAGAACAGATTGAGGAAGCCAAGCCCAGAATAACTACCCACTTGGGGTCAGAAAAATCATTAGGGATGAGGAAGGCTGTTAAACTTGACCAGAAAGCTTTTTTTTTTTGTAAAGCATCAAATTCCCAACACAAGTTTCAGCTGAAATGAATGGGCACTGCACCCAGCTCTGCCTGTCAGCCCATCCTGCTCATCCTCACTGCAGTGTGTCATCACACTTTTTTGGGAAGAAGCACAGGACAACCATCGCCACAAATGCAGATTGCAAAAGGTGCAAATTCCTCCTCACTCTGTCATAGCTACACCAGAGCTCCTGAGCTGAAACACCAAGCAAAGGCTGGAATAGGGCCTTAGGTGCCCTGATGTGTAGCCAGCACCAACCAGAGAGCTGGCCAGAAAACTCTTGATTACAAGCCTTACCATAAAACTCAACTGCTATGAACTCTTTTTAGCATCATTCTTTGTCATTAAATCTTGCTTTCAACTCCCAGCTTGATAAATGTCATGTAACCTAGAATTTACCTTTATTCTCACTCTCCTTCCTTTAGTTCTTTTCCACATTGAGGGCCTAAACATATGTTTCATATTGATTAAAGGGCGAAAGAGATACTCTGTTTACCCTCTTCTATATTTATTACAGTTTGTATGTTAGAAGTAAAAGGAATATACAGGAAAAAGAAAGAAAACAGCCTACAGATTAGTTCTTTAAAACATGAAGATTCAAAAAATTCCTCATTTTTTTATATCCAGAGGATTTCTTTTTATATCCCTGTTTAGTTGTGGTGGCACCTTTTTGTGCCTCACGCATACTTAACATGTAAGATGCTCAGGTTGGGGACCAGTCCATCCCCTTAATCTACTCCTAGGACAGCATGGGGAGACCCAGTCTCATGGGCCTCTAATACTTCTAAGGTACTGAAGTAGAAGAGAGAGTGGATGTGCTAAGATAGCTCCCAAAACCCCTAGCTGGAAGAGAACTCATAACCTAAAATAACAGTACAGTACTTGTTTTCAAGGACTTACAGGATAATTTCTACCAGGTTACAGTAAAGGTGTAGAAATGCATTTGGAGGAGTTGAGGGAAAGGGGAAGTAGAGGAGCAAGACTACATGACATCAGCATGCTAAGATTTCACCCGGCTAATAGGTGCAGAGCTACAGACAGACAAATTAGACAGGGGGTCACAAGCCATCACTGATCATTTACCTGGCCATTATCACTTGTCAGTGCCTGCAGCCAGCACACTAGGAGTGTATCATAGGAATCAAGACAAGGTAGAGGCTTCCCAGACCAAAATAACTCTGCACATCCATGGAGACAGTTGCAACTATGATAATTACAGGCTTTCAAGGGGGTGCCAGTTTTTCCCTGTTACATGACTAGCCAAATGCATAGTAATACTTGGAGACTATAGATATGGACAGTGGGATTAAGTGTGCCCTCAGCAAGTGTGCCAATGACACCAAGCTGTGTGGTTTGGTTGATGTGTTGGAGAGAAGGAATGCCATCCAGAGGGACCTTGAACACTCTTGTGGGGTGGGCTGACGCCAACCTGATGAAGTTTAACCATCCCAAGTGCAAGGTCCTACACATGGGTCGGAGCAACCCCAGGCACAGCTACAGATGGAGCAGAGAAGAAATTCAAAGCAGCCCTGCGGAGAAGGACTTGGGGATTCTTGTGGTTTAAGCTTCTCAGGCAGTTTGCTCACTCACTCCCCCTCTTTCTTACCCCACTCCCAGAGGGATGGGAAGGAGAATTGAAAGAATGCAACTCCCACAGGTTGAGATAAGAACAGTCCAGTGACTAAGGTATAACACAAACCACTGCTGCTACCACCCATAATAATAATAAGAGAAATACAAGAGAAAAGAACACAGTTGGTCACCACCGATACCCAGCCCTACCAAGCAGTGAACCCCCACCCTTCTGGGTCTCTGCCCTCTGTTTTTACATCCTGGGCATGACGTGCTGTGGTATGGAATACCTCTTTGGTCAGTTTGGGTCA
>JASSUY010042540.1:0-10914 GCA_032466535.1 Forpus xanthops
GTGAATGCTCCATCACTGGCAGTGTTCAAGGCTGGGTTGGACATAGCCTTGGGTGGCATGGTTTAGTGGGAGGTGCCCCTGACCCTGGCAGGGGGGTTGGAACTAGATGATCTTAAGGTCCTTTCCAACCCTAACTATTCTATGATTCTATTATATTTTGTTCTAGTATTTTGTAGGTAATGTCATAAATTCAAGTGGGTCATTTTTTGAAAATGAATATTTCTTCTTTATTAAAAGGTGTTCTCTTGATACGTAATTTCCTACATAAACCAAGGTATTTAAAACAATACATATCCGTTGCCAAAATTTTAATATTTAATCTCTTACTGACACACTGAGCAAATGCTATGCGCAGATTCATACACAATAGCAGCCATGGTGTGAGTACTGATGGTTAGATTTCTGTGTTATTGTTAAGGTCTTGTACTTATAAGGCCTATGGAAAATGTTAGAAATGGCATTAGCTGGATGAGGAAATGGTAAGGCCATCCAGCTATGATGGCACTGCACTAGTTCGTGGAACTGTGACTATAAATATACCAAAAATGTTGAGTCAGATGCAAAGGTTACTTAGCCACCTAATTATTTAAGCCCTGTGCTACTCAAATTCAGTTATGTGCCCTCAGAATGCACCAAGGGTGCTTCCAGAAATGTGGTATGACTTGTTTTCAGATATACAGAGGCATGCCTTCTGCTTACTTGGTATTCAGGTACCTTAGCACTTTAAAAATGAAACTCAACTAGAGGACACCTTATTACTCCCAAATCAGCATACATAGAATGAACGGGCTTGGGGCTGCATAGTGAGAAACATTGAATGCAAAAGGGAAAATCCTAATGCTAGTGCATCCGCTGCCTTCACCAGAGCAGGAAGACTGCATAAGTGAGTCATGGTCTCAAGCTTCTGCCTTACTACCATGTCTCTTTATTCTTAACATTAAATAGAGAAATACTCATGCATGCAAACAAGGAACAGAAAGGAGTTTCAGAAAGTTGAAAAATTCCAAGCTGTTGTCCTGCCCTGGTAAAACAGGAATCATCAGCCTCTCGAGGAATAAGTGATATCACCCTCCTTCACCTATCAACAAGCACTCCCAAGTGCTCTTTTACTAAGATATGAGAATTGAAAATCTTTTCAAGAGAAAGAAGTAAATTAATTCAGGGATTTTTCAGCAAGCCAACTCGTGGTATATTTCTGCATACTTCCAAAATGGTATGAATTTTCACTGTAGAATGTTCTTGGTTATAATGAGGTTTATATCTGATTTTTTTTTTGGTCAGCTGCTGCGTCTGCTCTAGATTAGGCCATGTATGGAATGCAAAAAGTGAAACTAGAAGCAAGGAGGACAGCATCTTGAGGTTAAATTGACAAAGAGCAGGTATTTTCTGCATTTATTCATTTGCTCGCATAAGTATCCAAAACAAAAGGATAACACCAAAAATGTGCTCATGCTGACATTGATGCAATTTAAATTCAGATGGTGAGGCTAACAAAGGGATAATGGATCAAATGTTTTACTTTCTGGTCCTTGAAACTTTTAGATAAATCTTACACAAATTCTGCTTGCAATAGGCTACATTATTACTCAAGCCCTCACAAATAAGGGCATATTATTCATGAATTGATAGATCCAAAACAAGAAGCTCTGTAATTTAGATAAGCTGATGCTGAAAATCAATGTGAATTCAGAGGAATGCAGGTGTGTCTTTGATTGGTTGTTTAGTTTTGTATTTTTTTTTGGGGGGGGGTTATGTATTCCCACTGTAAAGGAAAGATGTAGGGTGAAACCCTGAGTGATCCCTAATGAAGACTGATTTTAAACTTTGCTATATAACTCCACACCCTACTTGTGTAATTGTAGGTCTATTGGGTTGTCTGTATCTTTAGTTGACATGTAAATTGCTGAAATAATGCTCAAAACCATGAAATTTTTGCTAAAAGAGTAAATGGCAGTTTACATGAAAAAAAAAAGCCATGAGAAGACTTAAAGTTTAACAATATGCAGTATTTAATTTTCAGGAAATTTACCCAATCAATGCCACTTCCTCAGATCTTCACCCATGCCATGCTTAAAATATATGTGATTTTTTTCTGCAGGAAGTTATTATTTCCCTCCAGTCATATAGTATTTCCAGTCCAGGAAGCAACTTGTTGATCCCAGCTTTGTTGTTCAGCTACATTTAAGTATTTTGAGGGGTAGTATCTGTGCACAGGTTAAACCCTCAAAAAAAATTTCTCTTCCAGGTTCAAAGTAGATCCTACCGTGGCCATAGCCAGTTATCCTAGCTTCCTTTGTTCTCAGTACACAAGGCTTCATTTTTCGTAGGCATTGTTCAACCAGCAGGCTCTTGTGATTGATTTACTAGACCATATGAAGGAGGGAGGCCCCAGCTGTTACTTGATGCTTGCAAGGGTCTCATCTTAGGGGTTCTTTTACTACCTGGCTTCAGCAGAGTTTGTGCCTTCCCCTGCCCTATTACTGCGCCTTACACTTGCACTAAGAGATGGTGATTGGTTTCGGTATCTCATCTTATGGAGTAGGAAGAAATGCAGCAGTGCACTGCTGAAATAAGAGCTACAAACAGTATGAAAGGAGAACATTAATTAGTTTGAAAACTAATGTGCCTTTTAAGTGATTGTTAAGCAAAGTTCAACACACCAGTGTATGTGGCAGCTGAATCACTACAGAAGTGCTTGTTCTTGTTCCTTAGGGGAGTTCTGCAGCCTGTGCTCAGTTCCAAGTTGCTGCAGTTTCATTGCTAATAATAGCTTTAAAATAGCTACGGTTATACCAGCACACAAAAGGGACTGAATTAGATGTGTCCCAGTTATATATTGACTGGTGCACAAAAAAGATGGGAAGTAGCAGTTTCTCCCATAGATGAAGCTGGCTCTAGTGCACTGAGAGGACTACAGATTTGGCAGAACAGTAGGGGGTTTAATCTAACTGTACAAAGACCAGGAGACTTTTTCTACTGCTACTCTACATTAAAGAGCAAATCCTGCATCCAAACTTGTCTCCATTGGAGGTAGAAATTAAAATGTAGACACTAAGCCTGGCTTTAGGCTTTTTTTTAAAAAAAAAAAAAACTATTGATATTCTGGCAATAACTTATTAATGCTATTCCCAGCTATTTAGTTAGAAATTGCCCGGCAAGTCAGGAAGGTCTGTACTGTTAAGTGCTGCTTTGGTGCTATGGGATCCATGTTCAGGGGATTCCTTTACAAAATGTTGTAACCTCCTTATCTCAAGTTGACACTGCACACTACTCATCACTATCTGTGGCAGAAGCTTTATCAGCATCTCCAGCAAGAAGCACCACTCTCTAGTTGGAAAAAATCTGTGTTTACAGTTAGAAATATCAATCATTTTGTCCCATGCTTTCACTATTACTTACTGCCTTGCCTGCCAGTGAATACTAAGTTTCCTGGCTTTACCAAAGAACTGATATACTCTGAAAAAAGGAGAAAAGAACAGTCTCTAATGGTGCAGGATGTATGTTTTCTATTGCAAAAAAAAATCTAGTTATACAAGGAATTTACTAAGCTGTTGATGTTTTTTTTGTTGTTGTTGTTGTTGCTGTTTAAGTCCCTTATCACTTCAGAAAATGGTAGATAGGATATGGCAATAGACTATGTTGGTAGTTTTGAGATATTTGGGCTCAACTTTTGACCAGAGATTGGGACACTCTTATAAAAGTCAAATTTATTCATATCTTTGCAGTGCCTATCAACAGTGCACGTTCATTCTTTCTGCATGCTAAAATGTCATGTAAGTCTAATCCACTGGTAAATCCCCGGGTCATCCACATTTTCAATGTTAAGTGTAATTTTCAGTATATGTTTAAGTTGCACACAAATCATGGTCAAATATTTCACTCAAGGTCAAACACGCAGGATCTGGTTTCACTGGCAGGAAAAACCATTATGAAAACTTAAGGAAACCACAGAATCCTTCTGCACAGGGTGTGCTGCTCACTGACATTAGCATAAAGTAGCTTTCACAAGCTACAGAATCTGGTTAAGCAGCTTCAGAAAACTCTTTCTTTTCTCTTTCAGTCATTTGTAGGTGCTCAAAGAAAGCAGAAAGTGTGTACTCACATGCCAAGGTATCCAGTATCTCTTATTCATCTGGGTCAAGGTCACCTGGTCCTGGCAGACAGGATTTAAGTTTTTCTGCACAGCATTGACATCTGGGGGTTGGAAGGTCAAATATGAGATTGCTACTATGTTGTGGTCATTTTGTTTTGAATAGAATATGTAAGGTGGCATCTTAAAGTACTCACTTGTACTGACATTTAGCCCATTTCCAAGATGTAGTTGCAAAGTTTCGGTTCTCAGGTAGTAATGATGGATATACCATGTATTGTATACCTCCTATATACCGATGCTTTCTCTGTTAATGATCACAGGTTTTGATTCTCCGCTGAGCTTTTCAGCAAATGCAGCCCAGTATTCCATTGGGTTGTAACTCCCTATTTTAATTTGTGTCGTGGCAGATTGTTTTCCTCCTACGTTTTTTTACCAGTTTTACAGGTCATTACTAGTTGACTAAAATCGGTGCAATTTGCCTCTGCCAGCTGATGTTTAATAATAACTGTCATTCCTGCCAAGACCACGCACCAGTAATTTCTGACAGTACGTAACACCTAGCACATATGTGGATTGACTGCATTAACGTTCTTCTGACAAGCCATTTAACTGACTGATAAAAATCAGTGAGTGGATGAACCTTGAGAGGAAGCTAATTTGTGTATTTATTGGGAATATGGTATTATGGTGGCCTCTTGTAATAATAAAAGCTTTATGCTGCACATAGCTTGTTTCAAAGTTAACACTAGGAAATTTCTTAGCTTTGCCGCATTCAGTACTGATAGAATGCCAAAACCCTGAAGCAATGTGCACTGAATGTCAAACCACAGAAAAAGTGAGATCTGGTGGGACTTTCCTGGCCATTAAGCTGAAGGCAGTTGCTTTATTTGCTAGCAGTTTAAATCCACTTGCATGCAAAAGTGAGGGACTGCCAAGATTTATGGTTCCTTATGCGGCCTTCAGTGCTTCATACAGTGAAAAAGCTGGAGTGAACAAATGTCTTTTACTTCCACTGAAAACGCAGTATTGCATGGAGGTAGGTCAGAGAGCCACGTCTGGCTAGCTGCTGATTTAATATGTGACCGGGACAAGTTACATAAGCCCATTGTTTCTGCTTTCTCATGTGTAAAATAGGTAAAATATTTCAGAGGTTACTTATGTGCTTTAATTGATTGACTGTTTCCTATAAGCCGGATAAAAGGAGATTACTGCATGTTTAAGCATCACACTTCCACTCTATATTTTGTTTTAACCAGCACGACAAGTTTTCTTCATTCTCCCGCTCATGGTTAGCTAGTTCTGTGCCTGACAGTTTTCCTTCCCATTTCTCTTCTGATTTTCTCTCTGTACTTTTGTTCTTTATTTCTTGCCTATTTTATTCTGCTTCTCTTTCTTCCTACTCTGTTTCAGCATGTTTGTGAAATAAATAATTTTATCCTAGAGTCTCACTGAGTATTTGATACACTGAGGCTCATTTTTGTTGCTCGCTGTGTACATACTGTGGAGCATCAGGTCCTGTAGGATGCGTGAGTACACTCTTCTTATCTTCTAGTACTTCTGCCTCCTGCATGCAAATGCTTCAGGGTCTGTTGGAGTTAAACCCACCCTGAGAGGCTCAGGGTTACAAAAAGAATAGTTTTCAACTTGGTTTTGCCTCTGATTCTGTCTGGAATCTCCCAAGGAACATTACAAAAAAACCCTATTGCTGAGTAATAACTGCTCACTTGAAGGGGCCTGAGAAAGAAATCTGTTACCCGACTATTGACTGGACTGTCGTTGTGTCATATGCAATAAATACCCAGAGGAAGGAAAAAAAGGAAGAAAGAGAGTTGCCAGATCACAAATAGAGGGAAAAGGCTTGAGGGTCTGGGGGACTGAGTTACCTTAGAAGGGCCTTGTGCCAAAGGGACAAAACTTTACAGTAACAGTCATTCAATCTGAATGCTTATATCATTACTATAGAAAGGATTTCAAAGTAATAACACTTTGTTACATGGCAGTGGAGATGCTTCCTTACTGCAGGCAAAGTGAAGCGATACTTAGACATCCCAGCGCATCTAGCTACAGCATCACAGCGGTATATTTGCCACTTCTATAACATAGTAAATAACAAAAATTTCTACACAGAAGTTAAGGCAGTCTTTGAAACAATTTACTAATGTATTTTTTACCTGTCTAGCTGCTTTCATTCTATTCTTTGCTCTTTTAGCCATCAAAACACTCATTGCTACTTAGAAAAAGACAGAGCTGACTGCTGTCTTTGGACATTGTAAAACCAGATAAGGCTGGGATATTGGATTACAATAGGTCTTCACCAACAGTGCCCTTGATAAACCCCAAAAATTACTGTAGTCTCCTCGTAATGCACTGTCTTGTCTGTTTTTTTTTCTTTGTGGGTCTATATATATGCTGTAACTAATGTGTTCACATGAGGTATACCTGATGGCCTGAATAGGGATTCAAGGATGCCAAAAGTAACATTAAGGAGGGCTTGTTATGAAATGGAATTTGAAAATGTTGATATATTTCCTTACCATTGCATTTTCTCCCACAGAACAATACCTAAAGGAAGCATCCATTTCATGCTGGCATATTCTAGCCCCCACGAATCAGGTGTCCACTGGAACTTTATTGGCAGACTTTTATTCACATTATGTTAATGTCATTTATTTGTTGAATTGTGTGATTGGTGAGTTTTCATCTCTTGCTAGGCACATGGATACAGATTCTCACACCTACCCTCCAGAACACCCAGGTACAGAAAGAGAGGGCTGTTCCCTGGGAGCTGTACAAGGTATCTTCACTAAAAGCCGTGAGTGTAAAGAGGAGAGGGATCAGAATGAGAGAATTAGAGGAGCAAGGTATTTGGTTTGAATATATGTTCAATGGGTTTGTCTTTATTTCAATAGGGGCTGCTCAAATATAAATGTTCTGGTGTGTAGTTCGTTTTGAAAACACTGGAACGTTCTGGCCTAATACAGCCAAAACAGAACATTCTTGGGTAGTTCTTCCTCATTGCCATGAAAAGAAAAAAATCAAATTGGTCTTCCTGGCTTATATTTCCAGAAGATTCTTTACATTTCTCTAGCTGTTCACTGAGAAAATGAAAAACACGTTTATCAAATGACCTTTAGTTTTTGCCATCTAGTCAAGTGTTCTTTGCACTGGCACAGTAATACCATTATCTTGACCTTTGCCTCTCTCATACACTTTCTCTTCATGCCTGTCACTAGCACTGGCTTTGCTAAGAAGAAAGTGAAAAAAATGATAGAAAGGGAAAAACCACAACCTGATTCAAATTGTTAGGAAATGTAAGCCTCTGGAAATGCTTGTTCCAGCTATGTTTGCTTTCTGTGTTTATTTTTACCTTTTCAGCCAGTGTTTTCTATTTCTGCCCTAAATTCTTTTAATTCATCAGTCTAATTCTATTTAGTCAGGTATATGCATGTGAAGAAACAAAGTTGAGGACAAATTTAATGTGAGATTTTACTTGGTCTGAGTCAAAGTTGCCTTAACATAAAACCTTCCAATATAGCATGCTGTTGCACTTCCATGTGCAAAACAGTTGCATTTCTTTGAAGTTAAAATAAAAGGGCTTCACTGTTTTCTCTGACTTAAAAATAATCAAGCAGCAAGCATCTATGCTTACATTTAACTTTCAGTCTGACCTTGGATTAATCCCTTTACCTCACCATGCCTGTGTTTCCTTTTCTGCCCCAGATCAGCATGCAGGCAGTGCAGTGAGAGTTGGGGAGCTCAGTCTTAATTCCTTAATACAGCTGGAAAAAATCCCTCAAGACATAAGCTAACAGATTTCAAGCCATGCTTGTTGGCTACTTTCCAGTCCAAGTGAAGTGCAGAGCTACAGGACAAGTAATAGGGCTTGAAAATATCACTTGAAAGCTTTTACCTCGGTAGTGTTTTGACTAATGCATAACTTGCAGAAAGACATTCAGTTTCTATCTGAAAACACCAAGAGATTTACAGTGTGCCAGTTCCTTCTGTAATTTTGTCCTTTGTTGTGTGATTTATTTCCAAGCACACTGCATGCTGTTGTAGCACATAAATTTAATAACAAATGTAATCTACTTTGTTTTCTTCCTTTCCTGATATGTAGGAAAGAACTATGGAGAATACACATTAAGGACAAGTGACAGGGCTTCATTCTCTTTCCTAGTGACAAAGGCTCCTGAAATGGGGCTGATGTGCATACAGATAGATAATTTCCTGTTGTTTGTTTCTAGTCTAATCAAGCTGATTGGGATGTATGATAATGGTGATGTCTTTAGCACATTCCAGGAATTTTCTTTGCTTGAGAGCTGGAAACTGTTTGCAGTTTTCAGCAGCAATAGTAGTTGCCTTAATATGGAATATTTAATCATTATCCTGTAACAGGAGTCACTGCTTTTTTCACATATGCAGGCTGCTTATGAGCTTAGAATATAGCAGCATGCTTCATCCATTGATCTGAAAAAGCTCTTTGTAAAAAGGGCTACCGCTGTTATTAGTATTGAACAAATGATGAAATGGATGAGCAGACAAACTACCTCAGAGTGATGAGCAGACTGCCATCAGAGGCGTCAGAGGACTCAGGTCCTTCTGTCGTTTGAGCCCCAAAGGCCCGTGACTTCCCGCGTGGAAGCCTGAGCTGATTTACCCCTGCGAGATTCATCAGAAATTCAGAATCACCGTGATCCCAAGAATAGGCTGTTCCCCAAATGAAGTCTATTTCTATTCTGATCCTTTAAATTCATTAAGGTTTGATAGTTCTAAACCTATAGTTAATTGTAGCTGCTCTCATGGCCACATTCAGTCTCCAGTACCAAACACAAAATACAAAATACTACTTGTACAAACCCATGGGTTCTTTGAAACGAGAATATAAATATATGAGCAAGTCTGTGTAGGGATGTTTTTTATGTATGCGCTTTGTGGAATAGGAAAAGCATTATAATCTTCTACAGAACTGACATCTAC
This sequence comes from Forpus xanthops, assembly GCA_032466535.1. Taxonomy (NCBI): domain Eukaryota; kingdom Metazoa; phylum Chordata; class Aves; order Psittaciformes; family Psittacidae; genus Forpus; species Forpus xanthops. Next base: position 9,071 of record JASSUY010042540.1, read on the forward strand.
CTGCATGTAGACAGTGCTGTCTGTCCATAAAGCTGAGGATACATTCCACATGAAAGTGCTAATTACCATGTATCGTACAATATCCAAGATTTGTGCATAATTTCTTAATTTCCTATTACCTTTTTGTTATCTTCACATTCATTGACTTAATTGATACCCTACCTAGCCTCTTTTGTGCCAAACACGTTTGTTTTCTTCCATCTAGGTCACAGTTTTACAATTATCACCATAGCAACATTCCAGCTATAATAAGAAGATACATCTTCTGAATGGCTGGTGATACAACATTAGCTGTTAGAACATCACATTTTTTATGTTGGAAACATCTGGAGTTCACAACCAGCAAATATCTGTAAAAATGTCTGTAGCTCTTTAATAGTCACCCAAGGCTGCACTTGCAAGCTTTATTAGGATGCATTTACAACAGTCCTTAGTCACTAAGCAGGAACTGTGATGAAAATACACTTTATTCCAAACCACACAAAAATATAAAGTTCAGTTTGCAAGTCATGTAGTTTTAAAGACAAAAGAGAGAGTTTGAGTTGGCCTTCATATCAAGGCCTTTGTTTTAGAGTTAGGTCATACTCCATTCCTCTGCTGTTCCCAGCCTATTGCCTACTGCACTAATTTTACTGGCTGATTATATCCTCTGGCAAGATTCGGACTGAGTCTACTTCCCTGCTGCAAACTAATCAGTTTTCAAAATTACTTATTGATCTGGGGCCCATTGTGGAGGACAAATTTAGTGGCTGGTTCATTGAGTATTAACAGGGCAACTCTTTGTGTGAACTACATAGAAGTGAAAACAAACAAGATATTCAAGCCCACGTACATACATAATCATCTAATACAGGAAGATACAAAACAAGTATAAATGCATTGGCAAATGAAATAGGTTTTTTATGAGAGAGATGACCTAAAGAAATCTAAGATTGCTCCTCTGTTAAGGTACACATGTAATTCATACCATCTGCTGTGGAGTGTTTGTATGAGAGAGAATATGGGTATCAGCACAATTACTGGAAAACGTTACTGTTACTTAATTCAAAGGGTTTGGGGAGCTTCGATTTGTTTGGGTTTCTTGGTTTTGTCGGGTTTTCCTAAGCATTTTTTAAGACATTAGTTTATTTGTTTATTTTTTTAAGATAGGTCATTCCTGAGGCTTTAAGTTGCAAACACATTTGATGAAGTCAGAAAGATTTTCAAATAATAAGTACTTGACACTGAGATTCATGTTTGAGTGACTAACCATATGCATAATAGAAGAGAAACATTGAAGCAGGAGAGTCACCTGCTTTGTTGTGTTTTTTGCAATTAGTTTTTGCTACACTGGGGTGCATTTGAGACATGCTACTTCTTGACTGAGGCCAGTGTGTTAGAGCAGCCTTCTGACTTTTACCTCTTCAACTTAAGACATAGCATGTGAATCAATATATTTCACTAAAAAATCAGAGCTAAAACCTTCCATAGTTAACATATGTTTTGAACCAAACACTCTTTAGTCACCTACATTCCTGCATTAATGTGTCTGAAATGTTTCAGATGGAAATCTGGATCTTTGCTTTGGTCTTCTTAAGCAATAATTAATGTGTCCTCTATGCATTTTCATCTGGTATGTTGCTACTGAAAGTAGGAACTGTGATGCCAGAGCATAGAATCATAGAAGAGTTAGGGTCAGAAAGGACCTCAAGATCATCTAGTTCCAACCCCCTGCTACGGGCAGGGACACCTCACACTAAACCATGTCACCCAAGGCTATGTCCAACCCGGCCTTGAACACCACCAACAATGGAGCATTCACAACTTCTCTGGGCAACCCATTCCAGTGCCTCACCACCCTCACA